>VZSZ01011078.1:25257-40391 GCA_013398815.1 Ibidorhyncha struthersii
TCATTGATAAAGATGTTAAAGAGAACCGGCCCCAGCACCGTGCCCTGGGGAACACCACTTGTGACCAGATGCCAACTGGATTTAACTCCATTCACCACCACCCTCTGGGCATGGCCATCCAGCCAGATTTTTTACCCAGCGAAGAGTACACCTGTCCAGGCCATGAGCAGCCAGTTTCTCCAGGAGAATGCTGTGGGAAACTGTGTCAAAAGCTTTGCTAAAATCCAGGTAGATCACATCCACAGCTCTTCCCTCATCCACCAAGCAGGTCACCTTATCGTAGAAGGAGATCAGGTTTGTCAGGCATGACCTGCCTTTCACAAAACCATGCTGACTGGGCCTGATCCCCCTGTTCTCCTGCATGTGCCGTGTAATGGCACTGAGGATGATCTGTTCCATGACCTTCCCAGACACTGACGTCAGACTGACCGGCCTATAGTTCCCTGTGTCCTCCTTCTGTCCCTTCTTGTGGATGGGGGATCTGATTCTCTCCTCCCCATCACTACAGAGTTCACTAGTTATGCCTGGTTTACACGTGTAGAAGAGTTGAAGCAGGCTCAAGAGCATGTGTTTCTTTCTCCTTTCTCTACCATAGCATTTAAAATATTTGGGTCAAGGAAAATACCCCTAAGGAAAGAAATGTCACCTGAAAAGGTTGTCTCATTTAATGAGTGAATTTCAAGACTGAAAAAGTGGGCAAGGAAGAGCAGCTACTGAAGCGGATACAGCCAATGGAAAATTCCATTTGTTATTTCTAAATTCATTTCACTAGAGTCACATCATTATGACGACGCGGAAGCCAATCATACAGCACTCAGAGGAAAGTTTGCTCAACACCTGCTAAAACTTTCATTCATTTAGCATGCAAGTAATGCTGCACGGAAAAGTTGTTGAGGGGGGCGGGGAGGATAAAATTAATTTGGTGACACTATTGCTTGTAAGGCTACCTGACCATTTAATAGGCTTGAAATGAAACTGTAACATCTCCTCAACCATATAGGCTAAGATCAGCCTTTGTTCCTTGGTGTCAATAATCTGACAAAGAAACACACGGATCGCTCTCCTTCCCTCACAAATCACTTCCTCTCATGCTTAACAAGGTTTCCATCATCAGAGTAGAGTTTCAGCACAGCTGTCTCCTTTCCAGCACTCAGGGAACATGCCTTAACCACAGTACTCTCTTACTTCTACCTCACTTAAGCCTTTTGTCACGTATCCTAGGCTAGAGGCACAATCCAGTCACGTATCCTAGGCTAGAGGCACAATCCAGACAGCAGAAGCCTTCCTGTGTCTTTCTCGGGCTTTATGTTAGGCCTTTGGTTAATGACAGAAAAACTCCTCCTTGTATCACGTTAGCCTTGTTTCTGTTCAACAGATTTGAGAAGTGAGGCACCAACAGACTGATTTTCTCATTTATGGTCAACCAGGAAATTTCTTACAGACCCAGGAATAGCATCGACATCTCTGATCCCCAAGTGGGCACTATAACTAGAGCCATATCTCCTCTCCAGAAGGAGTTGCTACATGTCATTTTTCACATCTCACAGCATTGTCAAAAAGAGTGCATATCTGAAATTGCTACTGCCATAAATATAACAACTGTTAAAATTAATAGTGGTAATAGTTTTGCAAGGCGACAACACCTTTCACAGGAGCATGCACACAGGAACTTCAAAACTATCATTGTTGACGCAGAGTTAACAGTTCAGAGTTACGTTCTTGCTTGAGTGCAGAAGTGGTGGAGTCCCCATCCCTGGCAGTATTTAAAAGACATGTAGACGTGATGCTGAGGGACATGGTTTAGTGGTGGCCTTGGCAGTGTTGGGTTGATGGTTGGAGTTGGTGATCTTAAAGGTCTTTTCCAACCAAAACGATTCTACAATTCTATGAAATACTAGACTAAGCAGGTCTCTGAGATGCAGTTGCTAACTACTCTTTCTCTGCAAGTTGCATTTAGTGTTTCATAGTGACTTGTTTTTGTACTGAAATATTATCACATCTTTTTACACTACAATTTTCAAACGCAGAAGTGAGTACCAGGAATCGCAGAAAGCCACGAGACTTAATGCCAACCTGATCTGATGAACTATGTCTTTAAGTCAGACATTATGAGACTTTTGTCTCTTTGTGAGAATTATCTTACACACCCCTCCAAAAAAACAACCTCTCTCCAAAAATTCCTACTTCCCCAAAACTCTCTCCAAAGCCCAAACCCAGCAAGCTGTTTTTTTTTCTGTAATAAGCAACTCCCTAAAATGAAAACATTATTTCTTGGTCATATAGCAAGTAGTAACTGTTTCCTAGCAGAACCTGGTCTCAGACAGAAACAGGACCTGACAGCAAGAAATGTAAATGTGAATGTCATGCAGCACAACCATACCACAGCTCAGTGTCATTTAAGTTTGTGGAGTTATGCTAGCTGAGAAATTTACTAATTTTATCAGTGACAAGATGTTTAAGGCATACTTGTCTAGCGCTCTTCATTAATAAAGAGCTGACCCAGTACCTACTGTAACGCACAGCATTCTCTCCCAGTTGCTTGCGAGAAGCCCAGACTGGGGTCTATCTATCTTTATGCATGTGAATTATCAAACTGCTTAAAGCAAACCACCCACCTCTCATGTTAGCAAGGGCAACCTCATGAGTGCCATCTCCATTTGTATCAGTTAGCAAATGGATCTGCTCAGACAGGAAATTCCATCAAAGCTAATGGACCCCTTTCATGATGCATGCAATCAAATTCTAGTTGTACTGTGAACTGACGTCTTCATTAGCCAAAAGCACTGTTTCCTAGAGATGCATCTTTTGTAGCCCACCCAAGACACTTCTGTATATGCCATTCTTATAGGTTAACGATGATAAATGACTGGTCTACCACAAAACACTACAGGACACAAAGTGCAGTAGCTGGTATTGGGAATGAACAATACTAAAGTTTTGTCATCTTAAAATCTAAAAACCATGTTCATATGTAAATTCTCTCTCACCAAGAAGACATGTTAAATCACTCTTGTTTTAGATATTTCTTTCTGTTCTCAATTTGCAGTGCAAAGCAGAATTTACTCAAATCGGTCTAAGTTTCTCAGCAATGCTTCACAATCTCCACTTTATTCCTAAACCAACGTTAGCAACATGCCATTTTTGTTTCTAAAACAGGAAACATTAAAACTATCAGGAGGGCTTTCTATAACATCCTGTCCCTATAATGGCCAAATAATGAACAAAGAAATAAGACAGACAAACACCAGTTGGCATATCCACAGGCAGATCTAGCTATGTTTCAATTTTAAAATAAGATAAAAGTTGACTACTGATTTTTTTGGGGTCATATTTGGGAGGGGGAGGAAAAGTTAGCAGTTATCACAGTTTTCTTCTTCTGTCCAGATTTCTTCTGGATTTTTTTTTTCTTTTGGGTGCACGTGGACAACAGGCTGTAGTTCACCATGGGTTTTAGTTTTCTGGTTTTGATGATTCTTCGTGGTTTGGTTTTGTTTTTTTTTTTTTTAACAAATGCATCTGCTTAGAAAAGGATGAAAGATCATTCCAAGTCTTGCAGTAAGCAAAAGATTAAGAAGGATTCACAACATTTCATTATGAAAAAGACAGGTCACAGAAAGCCATTCAAAACCACACTGCAAAGCCAAGCATTAGAAAATGCAAATCAACTTACTTGGAAACAAGAGAGAAAGCTGCTGAACAGATTGCTGGGCAGGGAACAAGTCTGATTAAGATGTGGCCCAAAGCGGCAGGGAAATGGGCTCGGGTCACTTTCTCAAACACAGAACTGAAGGTGTTGATGTCTGCCAGCTTGCTGCTGTGGTCCATGCCTCCAGTGTCTAAGATGTTCCCCCCATGTAGGATCAAAATTAGCACATGAGTTTTGCAGTTTTGGTGTTGAATTCCTTCCTGTGAGAAAAACAGGGACTAAGAAGGGAGGAAGCATTTTTATGGACAGCGTTGGTATACTTGGTGTCAATGTTCACAAGCAGTGAGCAATGATTTTTTCTCCCAACCCCACTGTGATTTTTTGGTAATATTTGCCTTCAGTGGGGGGGTGGTGGTGGTGTGTGTGCCCTGTGTTCCATTTAATTCAAGTATGTCTGAACCAGGTAGAGCACACTATGTATGCTCTGCCAGAAAACCCTTGCAGCACAGATGCAGACTTCAGGTCAAGAAAGATTATAAACAGCTTTGTGAATATCAAAAGGTATTTTAAATATATTGAGACTGGAGAATTCCAACATCCACAGACAGCCTAAGCGAACGTCTGTCTAGGCATCATGAACGAGGCTGCTGCATTTACTGGAAAGGTTCTAACTCAAATCATCACAGGTTCTAAAAAGACAAATTTCTCTGCCAACGAAAACATCCAGCAAAAGTAGATGATACAGTTATCTCAGCCTTTTGAGATTGGCAACTTATTAAAATGAAAAATGGGGCTAGCTTACCCAGACATTTACTGAAAGAGTAAAAAAATGTATCATTGCTGATATCCATAAACCTCACAAATACATTTATGAATATGTGAATATGTGCATACACAGATCATAATCTGTGTGCTCTGTAGAATAAACAAGATGTTATCTACTTGAGACTGGAAAAACATTTTGAATGTCTCACAACTCCACTTTTTTTCCTTCTTTACCCCTTGAGAGTCAGGCGCACTCAAAGAGTTCAGTAATACATTAAAAGATTAGGAGATTTTCTTGTTTGTTTTTTTTTTTTTTTTAATCTTGACTACCATTCTTTGCTTTGCTTTGGACCACACGATTCCTGAAGACTTCTAGTTCCTGACCAAATATGATCACAAAATAAAAACAACAGTAACATTTCTTGTATTTGTTTGGGGACTGTTAATTGCTAGATTGGGTGGTTTACTGAGAAGCAGGCAACGTTCTGGACACTTTATTCCTAAGTTCTGGAACAAAAGCCATGGTCTTCAACAGTAAATATAAAATGAGAAGAATTGCTCTGAGTTTAATAAGAATGATTTAATCAGAAAAGCTGACAATAAACACACACATTTCAGGCTGTAGTTTAGTGAGGCGTAAGGGTGGAAATGTTGTTTACATGTATAAGACAAAGAAATTGGTCACTTTAGCACCTGTATAATGGTGACAGCGAAGTGGCTGAAAATGAGAGCATTATAATTTGTTCCATAAAGCCAGTATCTCTGTTCAGCCCACTGGTTTTAGTATCCAGTAGAAGTATTCATTTCAAAGTCATTTTGCCGACCTGCCTTTTATCTGCTTAGTACTGGATCTTGTAAGAATTTTTAAGGTTCTATTTCTCCTTGCTCTAATTTACAATTTCTGTCTCCATGTGGTCCCATTCCAGTTATTCAGAAGAGAAACGTAATTCCCTTTAAAAGCAAAGAATAGCTCCTTCCACTGCCAACGCCAGCTTGTAAATAAGTGGCACTGCTGATGTGTTGGTGGAACTGAAAGCTTCAAAACAGAGGGAAAAATTCAAGCAGGTCAACATTGCTAAAGTCGCTGTTACAAAAAGTCTCTCAGCTGGATTTAACTGTGTCCTTCACAGGAGGAGTCAAAGGGAATGAAATCAATTTGCCTCTCCTCAGTAGTTGAGCCATGACTGAGACAAGGGGCTCAAGGGCTAATCAAAAAGGCATCTGAAGTCAATCAAAGACTGTCGTCATTTTCAGGGACTGTAGGATTGGAATTCTTCAAAAATGGAAAAGTAGACATTTCTGCTGCCTGTCCTATGTATGGACAGAAGACCTTAATCAGTTAACTGGAAGGAACACAACTTGTTTAGATTCTTTGCTGTTTCTAAAAAGAAGTAATTCTGTTACCATCAATTTCATGACTGCTGTTGAATCTGCTTCAGAAAACCTGCATTTCCACTAAGTACTAGGTAGATATAACAATTTTTGTTCAGAGAACTGGATCGTATTTCCACCTAAGTTAATTGTGCAACGTCTAAAAAGATTGTGATGATTTTCAGTGATTGCATGTGCACCTACTGAATAAGGGAAATAATAAAGGACACACTAAGCCATTAAATAGATTTATAATTCCATAATACAATATGAGAGTATTTCCACATGTCTAGTACTTGGAAATCAGCACAGCTTGTTTTGGGAAACAATCTCACCTCATTATCCTCATGTATTTCAATACTGCCTTGTGCCGGGAACCTTTGCTTTCTTAAAGAGCCTCTATATAATTCACCTGAAAGGAAAAGAGACATAATTGATCATATAAGTATTTGGCTGCCTCATCTTTTATAGACATCTATGGAGGTAAGGCACATTTCTAGTTTCAGGACAGAAAGATCAGTTCACAGAAAATCCTGTGGACAAACAGAACAACAGACAAGGTTTCATGCAGCCCTACATATTAGAGGGCTCTTCCATTCTTAACAGCAACACTTAGAACAGGATTCAGGTCCTCATACAGAGGTATGTAGTGCTGATACAGCTGCTGTTGGACTTCTGTGCCTTTCCTGAGCAGCAACAGAAAAGGTCGCCCGAGGTTCTGCATCATCTCTGCTCCTCCCATACAGGTATTTCAGATACTCTGGTATGTCTTAAATAGCACTAAAAACCTGTATACAGGCAAGCGAACTTTCTCCAAAGACCTTCAGGATCCAGCTTTTCCACAAACCTCTGTGACTATGTGGGAAACTCCCAGAAGTAACGCAGTGCTCCATTACCAGGATGCAAAATAGAATTAACAGATGATAGAGCAGAAGACAGTTTCTCCTCAAAAAACCCTGTAACCTGAGAAACAGGTAGTGCCATTGCAGAGAAACACTGGGCTTTGCTAATACCTTTTCATAATAGGATCATGCATGCAACATCCTCCGTTATAAATCGAAGAATGACAGTCTCTGCATTAACTTCGGAGCATGACCAACTGACAGAACTAGGACAACCAAACAGACCCAAAGACCCACTTGTGCCTGCTGCTTCAACAGACTGGCTGGACAGCAACCTGCTGTAACTGGTGGAACATTCACAATATCAGCTTTAAGACCATGAGAATGTCCATTGTCTGGCCTTGGGAAGCAAAATTTAGGAAGCATTTCTTTGCAGAGAGAGTGGGCAAACACTGCAACAGATTCCCCAGAGAGGTGGTCGATGCCCCAGACCTGTCAGTATTTAAGAGGCATTTGGGCAATGCCCTTAGTAATATGCCTTAACTTTTGGTCAGCCCTGAAGCGGTCAGGCAGTTGGACTACATGATCGTTGGAGGTCCCTTCCAACTGAAAATATTCTACTCTATTCTACAAAACTCCTACAGCTGGTTATGAAAAGGCTTGCCCTCTGAACAAATCCTCTCTGTCCTTGAGGACAAAAAAGATGACGATGTAGCAGTATCCACTTCCCCACCACTACCACCGTGCTTCTTCAGTCATTGAAGAGAATTGCTACAGGATCTTTTATGGTTTCTTCATAATGCAGTCTTTTTTCTACAGCTGCATGTGTTAGTTACCTAGGCAAAAGCTGTAGGATAAAATTTGATTAGCACTGTTGTCAGCTTCATTGTCACATTTATACACGAGGCCAATCTCTTCCTTACAAATTAAAGGAATGTTCCATCCTCCTGTCTCTTACAGCACTTATGAGACATCTACATCAGCAGAGATGAGCAAAGCTTTGCAAAAACCACACTGAAGCCCACTTACTCACACTTTAGCCTACAGGGTTCTGCAATCAGATCCTGGAACACTGATTTCTCAGGTAAAGAAAGAGGAGGCAAGAAGAAAAATATCAAACTTCTGATTTGCTGCTGTCTCTAAGAGGTATTAGATGGCCACTGTGTGCTTTGTTTCCAAACACAAGGACAAGAAAGTGACTGCTGGTAGTCAGCATGGATTTACAAAGGGGAAATCATGCCTAACCAACCTGACAGCCTTCTGTGATGAGATGACTGGCTTGGTGGATGAAGGGAGAGCATTGGATGCTTTTTCTCTCAACTTTAGTAGGGCTCTCAACACCGTCTCTCATAACATCCTCGTAGAGAAACTGAGAAAGTGCAGGCTACATAAGTGGATAGTGAGGCGTACTGAAAGCTGGCTGACCCACCAGGTTTAAAGGGTTGTGATCAGCAGCACAAAGTCCAGATGGAAGCCAGTGACTAGTGGTGTACCCCAAGGGGTCACAACTGGTTCCAGTCCTGTTTAGCATCTTTATTAATGACCTAGATGATGGGACAGAGTCTACTCTCAGCAAGCTTGCAGACAATACAAAACTGTGGGGAGTAGCTGAAACACCCGGCATGGTTGTGCTGCCATTCAGAAGGATCTCAACAGACTGGAGAAATGGGTCAAAGGGAATCTCATGAAGTTCAACCAACTGAAATGCGAAATCCTGCATCTGGGGAGGAATAACCCCACTTCAACAGCACAGGCTGGGGACCAAACATCTGGAGAGCAGCTTTGCAGAAAAGGACCTGAGTATTCTGGTGGACAACAACTTGACCCAGACCCAGCAATGTGCCCTTGCAGCAGAGTGCCAACCGCATCCTGGACTGCATTAGGAAGAGTGTCTGTAGGTCAAGGGAGGTGATCATTCCCTTCCACTCAGCACTGGTGAGATGACATCTGCACTGCTGTGTCCAGTTCTGGGCCCCTTAGTATAAGACACAGACTCACCAGAGCAAGACCAGCAAAGGGAGACAGACATGATTAAGGGACAGGAGAACCTGACATGAGAAGAGGCTAAGAGAGATGGGACTATTTGTCCTTGAGAACAGAAGGCCTGGGGCATGTGGGGGAAATCTCATCAATGTGTGTATCTGACATGAGGAAGTAAAGAAGAGGGAGCCTGAGTCCTGTTCACGATAGTCAGTGAAAGGACAAGAGGCAATGGGCACAAACTGAAATACAGGAACTTCCGTTTAAATACAGGAAAGAACTTTTTTACTATGAGGGTGGTTAAACACTGGAATGGGTTGCTCAAATGAGTTATGGAGCCTCCACCCTCAGAGATATTCAAAACCTGTCTGGACACAGCCCTAAGCAATCGGCTGTAAATGACCCTACTTTGAGCAGAGGAGTTGGGCTATAAAACCTCTAGAGGTCCCTCGCAACCTCAGTCAGTCTCTGAATTACAAGACATTGAAACACAAAATTTAGGTTTTTCTTGGCCTTCAAAACGTAGCAGTTCTTTAAAAATAGTACCCGATGGCCACTATAACCCACAAACCAGATATTTGGTAGGATGCTCTCTTTCACTTTCTAGCCGTATTATGAAAACTCCAGTTTTACAGCACTCAACTGGCTTTTTTAAAAAGATTCTAAAAAGAAAGTAGCGAAACTGAAACCTGATGGTTTTCCATATAGAATTTAAAACATCTACAATGTGATTGATTCTGCTACCATCTCAGTTTCTTAGCAGTGACTTCTTAATTAAGACAGGAAACACGTAACATCTACAAGAAAACCTGAGAGGAAGAGTTTAACACCTAAACCACTGACAAGTTGAGTTTATTTGTTCAGTCTGCTAGCAATCTATGAACCAACCAATACTGACCTAGGAACAACAAACTGGTTTCCTCTGAAATACAAACTCTAGTGGTACCTAGACCAGTAGAGATGCATTCTGCTTTATCTGTTAAATGTGCTCCTATTCATGAGTTTTCCTACCCATTTCACGATGCTTGCTTCTTTACCTTATATGCCATTGTTCTCCACAATATTAATTTCTTTTTAAGATACAGAATACTAAAAGCTAAAAATTAGCTGTCATTTATTAAAATGTGCCAAAATGGCAAAATTGCCATGATTTACCGCTAAGTTCAGCATCTCAACCTCTGCCTAAATATAACCACTCTCATGTAGTAAGAAGCAACAGAGACCAGTAAAAGCTCTTTATGAGAACTATGACACGGTCAAACTATGCCAGCCTTTCATTTAAAAGAAAAAAATTACGAACCAAAAGTGCCAGGCTGTCTTTAGATAACACCTTTTACTCCTATACCTCAGTGGACTTAAATATTGCAGCATCTCAGTGAAGGGGAATTACTTCAGCAGAAGTTGTGGGGTTCAGTTCTTTGGGGAAGGCAAATGTGCTTTCCCCTTCTACAGACAGTGATGAAATTCTATACAAGATGTAAATCCTCCTACTCTGTAACACCTCCTCCTCCCTCTCATGGGGGGGGAGGAGGCAGCTATGAAACCCTTCTGAATGTCAACACCAGAAATTTGCAATTTAAAACTTCAGCTGACTGCAGTGTTGCAGCATTAAAATTCTGCTCATCTCACACGGGTTAGCGGTTGTGAGAAGAACTGGGAGGCCTTTCTCCCTCCACGACAGATACAAGTTTTAGGAGTGATTGAGAGGGGACTGTACTAAATAATAATACCAAACTAGTTCACTGACAGCTTTCTGGATTTAAAACACATTTTCCTCTCTTTCTTCCAGCACAGCAGAAGAAAATAAATGCACCGCATAATGCTATAGATGCGTCAGTTTACTTTTCTTTTTGGCATTCTGCATTCACACCGTGTTTGTGGTTCCGCTCCATTTGACGTATGTTTATAGGCAGTCTGCCAGACCATAAGGGAGCGGACTGTAATTTTCACCTTACCAAGAACACTGATTAAGCAGGGTCTGGCCAGGTTATTCTAAAAGCACTGAATTTAGTCCAAAACACATTTCAGACACTGTGTATTCTTCTGCATTAGGATTGAGAGGTAATTCTACAGCAGATTCTACCCCTGTCATTCCTTATAGCCACTAGAAATGTATGTAACCTCTGTGGCTATGTTTCTCCATATTTAAAAGCACGGTAATTATTCTTGCCCTTCTGGTAGGCAAGGATTTACAGGATTAGTCATTTAATACTTGTATAAAAGAAAACAATACAACAAAACCCAAAACACCAGAAAACAAACCAAACAACCCGCACCCATAAACCCTGAAATTCCACCAAATGCAATTGCTTTCTGGAAGTCTCTGCAATTTAAAGCTGCGTCTAATTAAAAGTGTTGTTTCCATAAGCCTGTCCAGAATGCTCACTTTTTTCTGAAGGTCATCATATGAAAAAGTGTCAGTTTTTTAACATCTAAGCCCACAACAGAACCAGTAGCACAGAAACATTAGTTTGGGGTCATGAAAAAGGATTATTTAGGGCCAGGAGGCACCACTTTGCAGTGAACCACAATATTTATCTTTAAGAAAATACTGAAACAGGAAACCCAGGACTCATCGCATGCTCACAAACCTCTCTGGTTACCTATACAGTGCAATGCACCAGACAAAACCCTTCCTGGGATGACTCCTGCGCTGTTACTTTGAAACCCTTGTTCTAAAGATACGCTTTTAGAAAGCAGAGAGGGTGGCTTCTTTTTCCCTAATGCATCAAATGTCAGGCTGCAGGACAGTTCCTTGCTTCACACACACACAAATGTTGTAGATGACTGGACACTAGGATTCTAGGCATTGTTTGAATCACATTTTCTATTCCATTGTTGAAACAGCCCTGTATCATAAAATCTGGCTTCTTTCAAAACTGCTTTCTCACTTCAGCTGAGAAAAAGAAAAAGGCATGATATCAACTTGCAGTATCAGAGATTACAGAAATGATGACGCACAGGTCAGTCTATGGAAGCATACGAGGTATTCTTTTCTTTCAGACATACCAATGTGCACAGTTCAACTGTCTTCGGAACATGACTACACTGCCAAAAGTTCAGGCTGTGGTAACGTTAGAATGTACAGTGCCGTTTTGTAAATCCGCACCTAGAAGTACACCTTTAACATAAAAAGAGTGAGACAATCGGGGGGTGGGTGGAAAAAAGGCCAAGGCAAAAGGGAGCCAGGTGTTTCTTTGCAGCACAAGCGGGGAATTTCAATAGACAGATCTTCAGCACTGTGCTGCCCAAAGAAACAAACTTGCCTGAATTCAAAGATGTCCCACAGTGGGGAGGACTGGGGGGCTGTGTGTCATACATGTGTAAGGGGACCAACACCTGCCTTTATTTCAAGAGAGGTGCTGATCATATACTTTGGAAGATAACGAGATTTTGGGTCTACATAGGTTCAGCTTTGTTGTTTAGGTTAAATACCAGAGACTTAAATTACTGGGCGATCTTCTCTGTCATGATGACAATATAAAGGGTAAGACTATTCAGCAGCTACAGCTCTGTATGATACAGAAATGGACAGTATGACCTACTAGAGAAAATGACAGAAATTTAATTAGGCACTGAAATGAAACTGATTACAGAGAAATTATGCGTTTTACTGTTTACTGGAAGGGCTTTAATGAGGTAAAATAATAACACAGTTTTGCTGGACTGAACCTCTCTGATGACATTGTCAACATTTTACAGATTTTTCCAGCTGTCTTGATTCATACCATCATTATACCAATTCATGCTAATTGTATCATTACGTAAATTACAGTAACAAAAAAGGTACCCAAATCCCATACAGAGTCAGAAACCAGTGGGTTGAAACAGCTAGTGATACAGTCAGGAAAGGTCAGGGTAGGATAAGACTAAAATCTTTCTGTTCATTCCTTTTGTCTTGTCTGTTAATTAACCTGCAAACACACCAGCTACAGGGTGCGCTAAGCTTCTCAAATCTGGCACACGGAGAGGAGACACGGGGATAGGAGAACATGCTGAAACCTCCTTCCCCAAGAAGGTCAGCTCCTCTGCAGGCACCCAAACGACCCGGTTGGTACTGGGCAGGTGGCAGCGGTGCCAAGTTCCAACTGCCCTCCTCACGTCCAAGTTTACAAAAGCAACCAGGTCTCCAAACACGCTGACACAGCTTTCAAAAACCCAACCTTTGTTTTAATGCTTTCCTGGGAGCAAAACACCTGAAAACCTCTATCTAGACACAGCTCCTGAGCCACCCTACACAGCTCCAGCTCTCCCTCCTCCCCCCCAGCGTGGCGCAGCGGGATGGGAATGGGGGTTGTGGTCAGTTCATCACACGTTGTCTCTGCTGCTCCTTCCTCCTCAGGGGAGGAATCCTCACACTCTTCCCTGCTCCTTCCCACGGGGGTCCCTCCCACGGGAGACAGTCCTCCACGAGCTTTTCCAACGTGGCTCCTTCCCACGGGCTACACAGTAGAAATCAGGCAAAATTCCTGGATTATCGCTAACAGCGCATTGCACATTGTCAAAGCACATGATACAATACGCGTGTCGCAAGAGACCTGTATAGGCTTCCTACCTCACATGGATGCCAGAGTACCCTCACACTTCACTTGCAGTCTGGGTGAATCATAACATGAAAGAGATCTTGGGTCTGGTTTCTGTCCTGCTCAGCGAGACCCACCGCAGGAGCCCTTGGCCCTCGCTGCCATCATTATGCCTCCCTCCTTTCATTGTCCCATACTGCGAAGTACAGGACTCAGAAAGTGAGATCTGACCAGTCTATGTGGAGCCATGTATTCTAAGATTTCATTTGCCAGCAAGAAGAAAACCAGGAAAAGCACACAGAACCTTCTGTTTACTTGAAGATCTATCTCAACCTGAATAAGGGTTCACCTCTTGTAGGGTGAAAGTGATGTTACTCAGATCTCGCCTTCCCCAGGCCTGAGTTGTCCTTTTCTAGATTAAGCACTGGAATCTTATAATGCAGAAAATCAATACACAAAACCAACAAGCAGGAATACGAACGGAACAGAAATACAGACACAGGTTTTGCATATCATCAGAATGCTTTTACACATTGCAGAAGCTAACCTGAGCACCCAGTAATTCTCCCACGCTTCAAGAACACTGCTGATGTGCTAAGAAAGTAATTACTGCCTAGCTATTCAAAACCTCACTAGTCTACTGATTAACACACAATCCTGCCTATTCTTTATTCAGAAATATGCAGATATTTATTATTGCTTCTTCAATAGCAGAAAGTTCCAAAACCACATACTGAATGCAAGGGGGTGTAATTCTGCTACCCCTTCCTCAGCCACAGCTTCTCCCCAGTCTTTGGCTTGTGCGTTCACGTAATGGCACCAACTGAAGCGATTACAGGGAAGCGGCACTGCTGTTCTGGACACAGCAATACCCTCCCGGACACCTCTGGGCAGTTCAGCTGAGTAGTATAAACACAGGGCTGGATAATTCAGCATTCTGAAACAGCAACAGCTGAAGTATGGAAAGGGGAAGGAGTACTTTCATTAAAATAACAACAATAATTTTAAAAGTGTTCAATTTCCCATTTCCTCCCAGGGAAATTTCTTAACATTTTAATGGAAGCTCTGCTCAGGAGTTGTAATCCAGGCTTTGACAAACACCTTTCCTAACTTTCTACAGGTCTGTAGTCCGATACCAGCAACAGAAGTATCAGGGATGGAAAGAACAAAGTCAATGCTATTATATTCCAACTGTAACAAGTCAAATGAAAAGAATACATGTGTCTCATTCTCTTGGCGGGGAGTGAAAGCAAGACAGCGAGGCTGAAGCCTTGGAGAAAGAGTAAACTCTCTCAACCCAATCTGAAGACTGAAAACAGAAAATCCCATGCCTCGATGAAAATCTGAGATGAAATAGCATCCTGGAGACACATCCTGTAATCTGGGGCTAACTCAGCCAACCTGGGATACCCGGTAACCTTAATTAAAATAAGTGGTCAAATGTAAGTACTGTGAATAATTTGATTTGGCTGAGATCATAGCGGGTGCTCAACGTGGAAACAGCAGCCTCATTATTAAACAATTATGTCAACAGGTGAGTAAAATCAGAAACTGACACTTACCTATTGCTGATCAGATGCTGAACTATAAGGAAGACAGCTCACAGTCCTAAATCAAATGCAACCGTATTACAGAAATTATAGTATTTTTCAGTCAAGCAGTCAGTATCCAGGACCAGAGGCTACCATCTGAGCCAACTGATTTAATGACCAGGGAAGAGATTTGCCAAGTATTTCTGGAGACAGAAACATACACTGCTACCACAGTACCAGTGAGCCAGCATCTCTGGCAGGGATTGGTTTGGACTCAAATTTCCACTGGAATTGGTATATATAATATATGTTACACATGTTCATCAGTGACTTACAGAGATGTCAAGCAAGCTGTGTGTCTATAGCCTCGCCTGAAACAACTCACTGCCCAAATAGTCTGTTCACGTGCAGTACATCAGGTCTCAAGATCTACTCTGCCCTGGTGAGGCCGCATCTGGAATACTGCGTCCAGTTC
>VZSZ01011078.1:40951-95919 GCA_013398815.1 Ibidorhyncha struthersii
CCCCCGACCATTTCAAACATCCCTAATATTTTGCCATGTTAATTAGGGAGGAATTTAGAATAAAAACAAGAGAACTTGCTTTAGGTACAAAGCATAAGGTGGTGATAGTCCCCAAAGAAAACTGTTATTTCCATTATCGCACTCCCATGAGAAACTATGCCATTTCTTGCCATCTGCTGTGCTATTGCTAGCTGTTTATAATGACAAATCCGTCATGAGAAATATGTTCACATGAAGGCTGTAACATATGCTGTCTATTAACAAATGACAAAGAATATTGTAATACACTGCAGATGCAGTTTCACAAACTGCACTGTTTAGAGGAAAATAATGGCACGCATCACTGAGCCCAATCCTGTTCTGGAAGCCGCAACACGAGATAGTGCCTGTGTTAACTTCCACACTGTTTCGTCATTGAATGAGGCTTACACACACACTACCAATCTTGCACATGACTACGATGGAGCACTGCAGTAGAAGCAACACACAGGGTTCAGCCGAGGATCTAGACTTCAAGCGCTCCTCAGCTCCAATTCTCAGTTCTCTCTCCACACCCATCTCCCTTCTCAACATAACACCAGGCCTGTGCTGGTTAACATTTTTATTCTGTCATTATCTCTAGCTGTTGAACAACCTCGGTACAAAGAAAAATGAGAACTTCGACTTACGTTGTTTTTCCTGTAGAAAGCCAGATGAGCAAAATGCAGACTCTTCACCTGCAAAAGGAAAAAACCACAATGTGAAACAGGATTGCTTTACATGAACATCAAGCTCTTCACTTTTCCTACTGTAATGCAGTAAATATTTTGCAATTGACCACTATGCTGATTTCTAAACCTCCCATTGGCTTCAGTGGGAATAGCTCAGCGTATCACACACTTGAAAACTGCTCTAATCTATTCATCAAAATGGTCAGTCTAGAAACCAGATTTTACTCTTCATTTCAAGGAAGGCATCATAAGCAATGCAACTGTAGCTAGGAATCTCTTTGGTTACCTGTAGGATTAGCCACTGAATCTTCAAATAACTAAGAATTAGTATAACTTACCTAACAACACAAAATAGATTCTTATTCCGAATATTTAATTTGCAGTGTGTTTAAGAATATCTCTGTCCTTCCATTCCCTCCCACAGTCCACCTGTCCAAGGAAAGTTCCACGTACAAATGGATTTTCTCAGAGCTAAATACAAAAACCTAAATCTGTCAGTCCCATCTGGGGTCCCCCGGGTCCCCCACGTCCCCAGTGGGATTTGGCCTAAACCACGACACACAAGGATAGGGGAATCAAAGGGCCTTTAATTTAGTTTGTGCGTATAGATAAAGGCCTCCAACAGCACTCAGGTCATTTCTACCGTTTTCTGCCATGGAGGGTAAACACCTTTGCCATCATTCCACCACCACAGAAATGAAAGCCCAATGGTGACAGCCCACAGCCACCATCAGAGCTGGGATGGGAACACAGGTCTCTCAATCCCTTCTCTAGATTCCTTCTTCAGAGGCCTTGGCAAAATTTACTGGTTTTCCTGGAGCCTACCCTACCACTGGAGTGTATTCAAACAAGCGGGAGAGACGGCACTCTTCTGCTGAGACACAGTCTGAATAAACAACAGAGGCCACGTTATGTTCTATGTATCTGGAAACAAAAAACAGACTGCTCTAACGACAAGGACCAGGGAAGCTGCTGCCATTCCATGATATGTGAATAAAACAGTGCACATGTTGCAGTCGCTGCCCACTGATTTCCTGGTGTCCAGTGAAAGCTTCTGCCCAGTGCCTTAAGAGGACTATAGAATTTGTACGCAGTGTTCCTCACCTCATGAATTAAAAATGCTGTTACATTAAACCCCACTAGGGTTAATATATACTGAAAAATATTTTTTTAACTCCTCTGATGGATGCAGCAATACCAAATATGAGCTCTGCCACAATTCTTTTTTTCTTCAGATGCCTCAGCTATCACAACTTGGCTTTTAAAGGGAGTAAAACGGAAGGGAAAAATGATGGGCTCTTCAATATACAGCATAGAAATCTGCTCTCCTCCATTCTTTGTGCTGAAACTGCAAGCAAAGAGACCACCTTGGTACCTGACTTTTGAGGAATGAAAACAATTTGAATTAACTACTTTCCATACAATCTCTATGATTTTCAGTTCCTCACCAGGGCAATTCACAGACTGTTGTTTTGCCAAAGAGCTTGGGTCACAACTGTTATCTGCTTTCCGCTTATTAGGGAAGAAGATTTATCTGCATTAGCTCACAGGGAGAGCAACTGCTGAGGCAAAGCAGTCATCAGTCATTGCCTTGGGAAGGACCTGTGAAGCTCTCAGGAGTGTGAGCACTAAAGCGAAAAACAGGCCTCCATGCCAAGAGCACAGACCAGCCTTCTGAAGTGCTTGTATACACAATTCAATGAATTACAACATGACTGGAAAACAACCAGTTTAATGAAGAAAACTCCTTCCCATGACAGCTTTAAATGGCTGTGCAGCCAAAAATTCCCCATCTCAAAACACAGCTCTTGCTGGAAAGTAAAGCCACTTTCACTACAGAATTGAAATTCATTTTTCATACGTTTCGAAAACAGACACTTACTTTTTTTAAAGCTTTACTAAAAATTTCAACTTTGAAGGTAAGTTTTTAACACCTAGATTTACGTCTTTTGGTATGCGTTACTGTTCCTGTCCCACATTTTTCACTGTTTAAAAGGGTAAAATAAGAAGAGGTAAGGGAAAAAAATTGAACAAAACCACAAAGGCAAAACAAAAACAACAGAACGGAAACACTTATTTTCAGATGCTGAGCAGTATACAGAAGTCAATAAATTCTGGGTCTGCCATGTTTTCATGCATGTTTTCCCGTTCTTTTTCTGTAAAAAGCTTCCATCACGTTCCTGCCACTGCCTTGTGCAGGATATGGTGAATGACACCTCAACACAGGCCCAGCACATACTGTTAATGAGCAAGTGCAGCAAGGAAACGTGATAGAGGAGACACAGATATTTCTCAGTTTTTGAAATTGCAGTGATTTTGGCAGGGATAGAGTTAAATTTCTTCATAGTAGCTTGTATGGTGCTACATTTTGGATTTGTGATGAAAACAGTGTTGATAATGTCTTTCAGCTGCAGGTTCCTAGACTTAGGTTCTGTTCTCATTTCTTCCTCCTTCTCATGAGTGAGATGTTCTCCAGCTTCAGGATACATGCCACAGCAATAATGCAAGTCTAAAGGCCACCTATATCACATTATGTTTCTGTTCACTCAGTCACAGAATCACAGAATGGTTTAGGTTGGAAGGGACCTTAAAGCTCATCTAGTTCCACCCTTCAGCCACGGGCAGAGACACCTTCCACTAGACCAGGCTTCTCAAAGCCCCATCCAACCTGGCCTTGAACACCTCCAGGGATGGGGCTGCCACAGCTTCTCTAGGCAACCTGTGCCAGTGTCTCATCACCCTCACAGTAGAGAATTTCTTCCCAATATCTAATCTAAATCTCCCCTCTTTCAGTTTAAAACTGTTCCCCCTTGTCCTATCGCTCCACTCCCTGATCAAGAGTACCTCCCCAGCTTTCCTGTAGCCCTTTAGGGGCTGAACACCCGCAACTCTCCCAGCCTGTCCTCCCAGCAGAGGGGCTCCAGCCCTTGCAGCATCTCCGGGGCCTCCTCTGGCCCTGCTCCAATAGGTCCATGTCCTTCTGCTGTTGGTGGTCCCAGAGCTGGAGGCAGCACTGCAGGGGGTCTCCCCAGAGCGCAGCAGAGGGGCACGATCCCCTCCCTCGCCCTGCTGGCCACGCTGCTGGGGATGTAGCCCAGGACACAGGTGGCTTTATGGGCTGCAAACGCACATTGCCAAGTCACATTGAGCTTCTCATCCACCAGCACCCCCAAGTCCTTCTCCTCATGGCTGCTCTCAATCCATTCTCTGCCCTGCCTGGATCTGTGCTTGGGATTGCCCTGACTCACACGCAGGACCTTGCACTTGGCCTGTTGAACTTCATGAGGTTCGCACAGGCCCACCTCTCAAGCCTGTCCAGGTCCCTCCCGGATGGCATCCCTTCCCTCCAGCGTGTCGACTGCACCTCACAGCTGGTGTCGTCAGCAAACTTGCTGAGGGTGCACTTTATCCCACTGTCCATGTCACCAACAAAGATGTTAAACAGCACCAGTCCCAGTAGCAACCCCTGAGGAAGACCACTCCTGGTGGTCTCCACTTGGACATTGAGCCGTTGCTTGACTGCAACTCTTTGAGCGTGGCCATCCAGCCAATTCCTTATCCACTGAGTGGTCCATCCATCAAATCCACGTCTCTCCAATTTAGAAACGAGGATATCATATGGGACAGTATCAAATGCTGTGCACAAGTCCAGGTAGATGATGTCAGTTGCTCTTCCCTTACCCACCAACACTGTAAACTCATCATAGAAGGCCACCAAATTTGTCAGACACAATTTGCCTTTAGTGAAGCAATGCTGGCTGTCACTCCTCAAGAGGTACAAGGAATACGGAACCTAGACTGAAATGCAGACCTGGCATATTTTAAATTACCCTTCTAAAGACATTTACTCTGATATGATGGGAAAAATTTGGTGGAAAAAAACTTGATGGGAAAATTTCGTGCTTGATTAAACACTTGAGGGCATTCTACTTCATCTGTGTAAATATGGTCCTTGAAAACCAGACTACTAAAGGGCTGAGACAATAGTCCTACATTTAGAGACAAATTCATGAAGACAGCTTAGTTTATGAAGAGTCTCACCAAATTCAAAGAACTTGATCAAAAAATATCATGCTAGTGAAGTTAAGGCAGTAAGAACTCTATGCTCTAAAAGAGTGTTAAGTATGCTCATCAGAGGGGTCCAGATATTTTCATCACATAGTAATTTCCAGAGAATCTGCAAAAAATTGCCACTTCTCTGGCCAGAATTAAAAGACAATCTGCAATCACCCTAGTTGCATAGAATCACAGAATCATAGAATCGTTAATGTTGGAAGGGACCTTTAAGATCATCGAGTCCAACCATTAACCTGACCTGACAAAAACCACTTCTAAACCATACCCCCAAGTACCACGTCTGCCCTTTTCTTTAAACACCTCCAGGGATGGCGAATCCACCACCTCCCTGGGCAGCCTATTCCAATGCTGGAGAACCCTTTCAGTGAAAAAATTTCTCCTAATATCCAACCTAAACCTCCCCTGGCTTAACTTGAACCCATCTCCTCTCGTCCTATCGCTTGTCCCTAGGGAGAAGAGGTCAGTCCCCATCTCTCTACAACCTCCCTTCAGGTACCTCTAGAGAGCCATAAGCTCTCCCCTCAGCCCCCTCTTCTCCAGGCTAAACAGCCCCAGTTCCCTCAGGCGTTCCTCATCAGACTTGTCCCCCAGACCCCTCACCAGCTCCGTTGCCCTTCTCTGGACACGCTCCAGCACCTCAATGTCTTTCTTGTAGTGAGGGGCCCAGAACTGAACACAGTACTCGAGGTGGGGTCTCACCAGCGCCGAGTACAGGCAGAATGCTACCAGCTATTGCAACGCTTCAAAAAAAATTAGCGAGTAGTTATTGGGCAGTGTTGAAAACAGAATAGAATCCACCTTACTTTCCCACAAAGGATTAGTAACACCAGTAGAAATTAACATATCCGTTCACCAGAGAAAGTAGCTGCAGGTAAAAGCAAGGTTCACAAAGTTACCTTTAGTGTCAGGTTCTGGTACTAAGTCATTACACACACACGTATCTTTGCAGATCTGTGCTCCTGAGGTGTCAGAAGGCATTTTGTACAGTTCTTGTCTCTTGTTTTGCGCTCCCCTGGGATTACACTGCTAATGGGATCAGCATCAGAAGACAGCAGGGCAGAACAGAGTTGTGTACCCCAGCTCCAGTGAGATAATAGAGGGATCCTTCTTTGCCTTCTTCCCCACACACCCAGTCTTGCAACATTAGCTACTGGAATGCCAGTAGGCTTTATGGTATGTATCACTTCTCTGTTGTAATCATCTGAATTCACCTAACAACATAATCATACCACTGGAACAAACAACGTTCATGCTCCACTTTAGAATGTGGCTTTCGCCCCAGCAAGGATACAGTGAAATTTAACTTCTGAATAGAAAAATCAGTTTTGTCCATTCTTTTTTAACGCCATGGCAAACGTAACACTGGTGTGAGCACAATTATGTCAAACTTGGGAAAGTAGGGGGAGAGTAAAGGAAGTAATATAGCTCCAGATGGTGTGGCCCTCTGGATGGGAATGGCAGCCAGGGAAACCACAGGCCCAATGAAACTGATGCAGGACTGCATGCTGACTTCAGCCTGTGGACTGGATCTTAATACAGGTCGAAAAAGGAAAAGGGAAACTGTGGACAGGCTGCAAGGAAAGCAATACGCTCTGCAGCAGAACTCGTCTCAGCTAAAAAGTATCTTAGTGGCTAGTTTAAGCTTCCTCCATTTTTCATGCATGTGCTGAGCTGTATTCTAGAACATACAGCATCACAAAATTAAATGACAGCAGCTGCAGAACACTGGTAACCTGCCCTCATATAAACTGCTACCATGGATGATTTGCAGAAAGCCAGTTCCCTGCTTCTCCCTAAAACCTGCTGCTAGAAGTAAATCTGTTCTTTATATGAGCCATCTGATGTGTTTTGGAACGCTGTTGACTATTTTAGTTTCCATCCTTCCCTTCCACTGTTCACTCCACTAAGCCAAATTTTCTGTTTGCCATTCTTAACATTATTAGGCAGTGGCAGATGCTATTGCAATAAATTTAATAGCAGCGTAAACACTACAGTCAGCTATATACAAACACCCTTGAATTAATTATATGACCCTAGGAGGACATGACAAGGAGGGGGAGATCACATGCTACGGGGGGGAAGGAAGAAAGCGGCTTGTTTACACAGAACATTCACTGTGGACAAAATTAGGCAAGGCAGCCTTCAGAGGAGAGAGAGAAACACTAGTACAAGGTAAAAATCACTATACTGAAAGTAGAATCATAAGAGTGTAGAGATTTTTCTGTTATATTGAGTGTTTTGACCATTGCATAAATGTTGGGGAACCTTTGAGATGCATGGAAGATGTAACAAAGGAGACTGAATCAGTGAGCCAACGAAAAATGAAGAGCTCGCTAGAAACATCTTAGTGTGCACCCAATCTTGCACAGAAACACTACTTTCCTGTAGGAGTTTAATGGATCCAACTCAACACAGCTCATAATTTCAGATACTACAAGTTAGTATGCACATCACAACTGACAAGTATCTTAACAAAAAGTCTAAACCATTCAATACAAAAAATTAACCATTCCCATTTAAGTGAAAAACACTAATTCACAGCCAAGTTAGCATATCTGCCACATTTTCTCTTCATTCTCTTGACCTAATAATCAAATCCTTTTTAAAAAAAAAATTAGAAATGCAAAATTCAACAAAACAATTAAGACCCACATATAATTAGGCTGAAAAGAAATTAGTTGATTCCATCTCTACAGGTTTTATACACAGGAAAGAATCAAGTAAGAAGGAAATATGTATATTTCACATTATTAGACAAAGAAATTATACAAATATACAAATTATACAAGGAAAGAAAACAAGAGAGGGAAAAAAGTAATATGGTCCAATCTTCCCTGAAAAAAATGACCTTAAAAATCCAATTAACAGCTGCCTTCCTGCCATACTTTGCCCTTAACTCAGGGCTGATTGCTAGCACCTTGGCAGTTCTCCTTGCCAAAGGTGCATTTACCCATTGCACAGGGACCTGCAGGCTCTGCTTTACTCCTAACCAAGCACCGTAGGTACAGATTTAAACACTGTACAAGCTTTATTATTGACTTAAAACAAGATGAGTTTTACTTTACGAGAAACAATAGATGGTTTCCAGATTACAAAGTCTTTCTCCTTCTGCAAAAACATCCACCTGGAGAGTGATGTAGCTAAACTCTCCTCTTACGCTTAGGATTTGTACCTACTTAGCAACAACCCAGTTGAAAGTTTGATGAAGACAAATCTCCTGAAGTTGATGAATTATTTCTCTCTCATGTTAATGTTTCTCCATAATACCTGACTGGTTAGACTCTTAATTTGATGGAAAGATAAAGCAATACTGTTCCACAGCCAAATTAAGAATGGCTTATGCCCTATTAAGTAATAAAATAGTAATTACTTTCTCATTCACTTCCCTATCTCTACCTTCCACTATGGGGTGAGATTAGGGTAAATTTTTGTAGCAGCTATCAGCATATCCTATCCTTCCGTCTGGTATTTTCTTACCCTGTGTGGCACCACGTTGGTCTAACCAGAGATTCAGGACGTCTGGGACAAGGACAAAGGCATTTTCATAAGTGCTTAATGCTCTTAAATGCCCAATACGATCTATGGGAGCTCAGAGCACTTTGAAAAGCTAGCCCTTGAGAACAGTCCACTCAAAACCAAACGAAACCAAAACAAACCTTCTCAAAACAGAAGAAGAATCACTGTCATCTGTTAAGTATTTATAGCAGCCTTGTGCACACAAGACAATAGAAAAGATTAATTCCAAGTAGCGCAACAAAAGCTACTGTGAATCCTAGGGCTTCAGAGCTGCCGCAGTCGCACCAAACAGAAGGGTGCCCGATGTACTGCTGCGGAAGTGGCCAGTGACTGACCACCCCTTCCATCCACTAAGTCTCTGCTAAAAGCTACAAGGACAGATTCTGCTCTCCATTGTACTGCTCTGAGTCCAGTTTCTTCAGCAGAGTAACTCTTCAGAGCAGTCTTCGCAAAGAAGCAAAAGTCACTTGGATCACAAGACGCTGCAATTGAGAGATGACTGCTGCACATTTTCTGGAAGCATAAATATAAACAATGCTTGTTTCAAATTAGTGTGAAACACAATAGTATATTTGGACAACACTCTTAGTCGTATGGTTTAGTTTTAGGTGGTCCTGAGAGGAGCAGGGAGTTGGACTTGACGATGCTTAGAAGTCCCTTCCGACTTGAGATATTCTACGATTCTATTAATTAGCTTACTCCACAGTTGTATATTAAACTTAATCTTAACCAAAAACATTATTCTAGTCTTCGAGCTCTGTTCAATGCCTTGTGGATGTTATGACAGGAGAACAGAGATAGCAGCTGAGGGAGTCAACAGGAAATTGCCCCTGTCATCTCTTAGAAACGTGCTGCTTCACATATAAACCAGGCTTTTTTTCCCCTTACACTAGACAGAAAAAGATGAGATCCAAAAGATATTATATCACAGAGTAAAAAAAAATAAAAATCACTCAGTGATGTATTTACTGTACTTAAGATCTCAGGATTTTTTTTTTTAAAGGGGAGTTACAAAGAACTGCTGGAGTGGTGGGGAGTCATACTGCACGCCGTGAATCTAACGTAATTTTATGGTCTACCATTCATAAGACACAGTCTTTGGAGAACAATTCTTTGTAAGTTTTATGGTGAGAAGCACAGAATTTGTTATTTTAGAAAAACAGTAGCAACTGCACAGCTCAATCCTAGGTGGTGCAGAAGGAGCAGGAATTGCAGGTTTGCCTACACAGACCTAACACCACTTTCCCAACAGTAGCACCTCCCAGCCCCAAACCACTATCTTGTAATGGGCTGGATGTGAAGAACAAAACTTTAATCTACCTCAACAATTCAAATGAAACCCAGAAAGAGAGCGGTATTACTGCAGCACTATTTTCCAGATAGACAATCAATGCATTAAAAGATTAAAAGATCTGAGTAACCTGGTCTCGTGTCATAGGACCAAGAAAGGCCTTTCACTCACCTGATAAAAAAATTTCCAGTTGTGAAAGCTGATCATGTCCATCTATTTTGCTGGTTACCAGTAAAGCAATCCATCAGTCTGTATGTGTGGCATATGAAGCACAGGAAAAATGAATTTCACAGGCATTTTACAGTCAGTTATGTTTTAAACAACTAAAAATTAAATTGTATTTCGTCAATTGCCTACCTGAGAATTCATCCTCATTTGAAGCATTTTAATTCAATTAGCTGGATTTGCAGAGTAAAATAGTAGCATATTGTTGACAAGACTGACTAATGGCTCTTAAAATTTAATCAGGCTGTATTAAATCAATAGTCATCCTTTGTGGCAAGCTGTATTACAGAATTAACATTGTTATTTGTTTGCTTGCTTGCTTGTTTACTTCATATTCTACAAAAATACCGCTAATGCCAGCCTCTTTTTTTCTTTTTTTTTTTTTCCTTAAGATCTTCATATTGCAGAAATAAGGTTGCAAGCCATGGGTATGCAGCAGATTTTAGAATGCCTTCTTAGCTTCAGACATGGGAAGCATATTGACAATTCCAGTCCTACCAATTTAAGGATGCTGTGATTGTGGAACTAAAGATGACTGCCTTAAACCTGTTGGACAAATGAAGTTTCAAAACAAAGAAACAGTCAAGGTTCATTGAGGTTTGCCTGTTTCACTTTTTTTTGTGTGCATTTGTGTTTTCTTTAATGTTTACATTTTGGAAAATGCAAATGTATTAAAACCTTAACTATCCACAGAAATTTGACTTTTTTTTTTCCCCAGGAAGTCTTCAAAAGAGACAAACTCACTGCAAAACAGCCAACAGACAAGTGTTTATGGAGCCCTTCTATAAAAACACCAAGTACAAGTCCCTTTTACAAATCTGGTAGAACTGGAGCATAAAGTGTCTTACAGAAAAGTTAAGTAGTTGTACTGGGTTTATGTAGCAAGGTCTTGGTAGCGGGGGGCTACAGGGATGACTTCTGTGAGAAGACAAAAGGAGATGCCCCCATGTCCAACAGAGCTGGTTCCTGCCAGCTCCAAGACAGACACACCGCTGCAAGTAGTGCCTCTGTGAAAACATATTTAAGAAGGTGTAAAAAGCACTGTGCAACAGCAGCTGGAAGAGAGACGTGAGAAAACGTGAGAGAAACAACTCTGCAGACACCCAGGTCAGTGAAGAAGGAGGGGAGGAGGTGCTCCAAGTGCCAGAGCAGATTTCCCTGCAGCCGGTGGTGAAGATCGTGGTGACACAGCCTGTCCCCCTGCAGCCCATGGAGGACCACAGTGGAGCAGATATCCAGCTGCCACCCCTGGAGAACCACAGCCAGAGCAGGGGTACCTGCCTGAAGGAATCTGCAGCCGGAGGAGATGTGGTCCTCAATGTAAAGAATCACAACAAGAAAACACAGGAATGAGCTAAGGCCATCAAGGATGAATCACTTCTTGACTAGAGAGACGCGAGAGGTGGAAGGGGGGGCTGCCCGAGGGTAACCTAAGACTAATTGGCTGGGAGGAGACCATACATGCTGATGTCAGACGTCCCCCCTCCATAAGGCACTAGCCACTAATCGCATGCACAGGAGGGCATTAATTATATAATTGAAAGGTGACCAATGAACAAGTTTTGTGTAACTTTTCTTTGTTGTAAACTGTATACAAACTTGTGAAGCCTCTGAAGAGGTGTGCTGGCTTTGCAAACTATCACCTGGCACCCCTTTCTGTACAGAGCTGCGCTAAAGGTTAGAAGGTGGATCTCAGCTCCATGTACTCATTGGCTCCTGCGCATGGGGTACGAACCTGAACACCGACTAGGGGACAACAGACAGCCCACACCGGGGCAGGCTCCTGGCAGGAACTGTGGCACATGGAGAGGAGCCCATGCTGGAGCAGGTTTTCTGGCAGGAGCTGTGGCCCACGGGGAACCCATGCTGGAGCAGTCCTTTTCTGAAGGACAGCACCCCATGGAAGGGACCCACACTGGAGCAGTTCATGAAGAACTGCAGCCCGTGGGAAGGGCCCACACTGGAAAAGTTTATGAAGGATTGTATCCCATGGGAGGACCCCAGGCTGGAGCAGGGGAAGAGCATGAGTAGGAAAGAGTGGCAGAGACAATGTGTTCAGAACTGACCGCAACCCCCATTCCCCATCACTTTGCATGGCTCAGGGAGGGGGGGGGAGGCAGAACAGTTGGGAATGAAGTCGAGCCTGGGAAGAAGGAAATAGGGGGGGGAAGGTGTTTTTAGTTTTCTTTCTCAGTATCCTACTCCACTACAATTAATTGTCAATAAATTAAATTAATTTCCCCAAGCTGAGTCTGTTTTGCCTGCGATGGTAACTGATAAGAAAGCTCTGTGACCTTATCTCAACCCATGAGCTTTTCATTGTATTTTCTCCCCCTGTTCCGCTGAGAAGAGGGAGTGATAGAATGGCCTAGTGGGACCAAAAAAAAAAAATTTGTCTTTAAGATATAAATGTACTTTCCATAGCAGAGGGTGGAATGATGAATCAAGAGAGAACAGTGAAATTCGTAAATATCCCATATGAATTTATAATGGTTACTTCACAATCCGGGACCTGAAACCAAATCCCCTGCAACCAGCTGGGGGCAATAGAGGCTATTACCACACATGCCTTCGGAACAGTTTTTGCCTCTCACAATGTAACAACTGACCCTGTAGAGCTTCCTTTCATATGGTATATTACTCCACTTCTGTCTTGGAAGCTCTTGTTTGCGTACTGTCGATAATAGCCTGGTTCATTTCTCTCTTCAGTGGGCCAGACAAGGACTTCACACACTCATCAACAAAACATTGTGTGATTACAGCCTTCTAATTCTCCGTGGTCTTTCCATGATGCAGCAGTCATCCTAGATACCAAGACCTTCTGAATTCTGTATGTGCAAGAAAAGTGACTGAGATGAAAGAGGTCCTCCAAATCATTCAACAGGTATGACCTACCTGAAAGGAGATTGCTATCCTCTTAGGTGTACCCTTGCACTAGAATCATCAATAATACGCCCATCTTATCATAAGGACATGCATTGTTCACAATGAATTCATATTCCCCAATTCCAGCCTCCGGGAACAGCTTCAATTGTTCTTCCGTGCTACCAGAACACCTTAGTCTTAAATAGCACTGCGTATCCCAATGAATCAACACAAGTCATCAGTTTACACAAACATACCTTCAGAGTTGGGGGTGAAGAAAGGTTAAAAAAATCCCACATTTTAAAACGTGATCTACAGTAGGTAAGTCAATAAAGTATATGTCTCAATATATAGGTTTAGGTTGGATATTAGGAGAAATTTTTTCACTGAAAGGGTTCTCCAGCATTGGAATAGGCTGCCCAGGGAGGTGGTGGATTCGCCATCCCTGGAGGTGTTTAAAAAAAGGGTAGACGTGGTACTTGGGGATATGGTTTAGAAGTGGTTTTGTCAGGTTAGGTTAATGGTTGGACTCGATGATCTTAAAGGCCCCTTCCAACCTTAACGATTCTATGATTCTATATTTGAGCATGACCTGCATGGAAGACCACAGAGTGTCAGAAGAAATGAAAGAAAAGAATGAAGAAGTCTTTACTACCAAACTCCTGCCTAGGACACGAATCTACTCTGCAGCAAATGTAGGCACACTCAATTAAGCTGGACCAACCTTAAAGCAGAGGAGCTCCAGGCACCTGAACAAGGATGAAACAAATCAAACAGAAGCTAATAGGTGATTGGAACCACTGCACTTACGTAGGAACTGCTTGAAAACACACACACATAAAATCAGTTGTCACAAGAGCTAAGTGTTAGTCATTCATCGACTTTTCAGCTAGACTATTTTAAAAAGCAACAGAGCACTCACTACATTCTTGTTAGCGTAAAAAATAGTATGTTTGACCTATGCCAAGCATTGACTTTACAGTTAGAAAACAAGGGTCTAATTATTAATAGAGTAGCCACTATTCAGTTGTGATCCATTTTCTTTTTATTGCAATTAATTACAAATAATGTCTGTCAGGATCACAAGTGTTTCATCAATAAGAAGCCAAATTTTATGTTTTGCCTTATGTGCAGTAATATTCACCAGTCACTTTACTGGGAATCCATGCAGTAACCAAGCACAGAATTTGCCTCTTCAAGAAAATAGTCAGGGGTTGTCTCTGACATAGAAATCTGTAGAATGATACTGTTGTAACCAGAGCCTTAAATACACCAGTTTGCATAGAAAACATAAGCATCCTTCTCCCGCTTCAACAACAGCCACACCTATCAAAGCAGATTTACCTCCATAAACAAGATGATAGTTCAGGCTTCGTAGACCCTGAAGTCCATCAGCTCCTTGCTGGAGCATCCAGCTAAGAGCTAGTCAGTGTCAAAATGCATCAATTATTTGGGGCTGGAAGGGAGTGTGGGGCCGTGGAGGGAAGTGCAGGAATTGGCAATGGGAACGCTGCTGCACTTTTTTCTTAGAGGTCACAAAATTACCTCAGATGGTTATACCTGTTGGTGGTCATGCAGCTAAAATTTTCACTGATGTTCTCGATGCTCAGTTCCCAGTACCGCTCGGCCAGGAGGCAGACCTGGCTAAATCCTGTAAGGAAACACTGAAGGCATTTTCATCAGAGCCTGCAGCAAATGTGCATAAGCAGACACGTCCATGCATCTCCAATAAATTCTTTATGAACCAGAAGAGCAATAAAACTTGGCTGCTTTCCAAATGAGCTCTTAACCATCATCTGTTACTTAAAACACCGGCGGTTAACATACATCCTGTCATACAATATGGTCTTTTCAGAGATAAAGACAGACAGGGTTTTTTTTGCTTTTTGTACTGAGGTCAAGGTTCCCTGATTTGTCTTAAATAATTTCATAGCTTTACTGCAATATAACTTTGAGAAGGCTCAGAACAAGACGGGTCATCTATTGCCATTTTAATGAGCATACAAACTTTATCCCCAAGTGTATTTGCCCTCAGATAGTAAGTACACCTTCTGGTGAAAGCCAGAAATCATGTGCTCCAGAGAACCACGAGTTGTGCAAGAATGGACAGTCAAAAGAATCAGAAATTGCACGCAGTGATTTTCAGGTGTTATCTAATTCCGTCACATCTTACAAAGATGTATATTTCTTTTCCTTAGAAGAAATAATGAACAAACAAGAACATGCCAATTACCTATTATCACACAACTACACCACAAATTCACATTACTGCAAATATCCTGCTATAGTGATTTTAATACATAACCTAGAAAAGACTATTTCAACCTTCCTACTCACACATCCATCTATCTTTCTGGAAATAATCTTCACGTCTCTCTAGATTCCTATGGGAACCTTTTGTAGGAAAAAAAGCTATTCACAGACGAGAAAGATGCACAAGCACTTCCCATTCACTGCCAGAGAAACTTTCCTTCAGGAACTCTCCCAGCATCGCTAAAGACAAGAGCTTTCTTCGAGGTCAGTAAGCAAACCTGTTACACACACAGTGCATTCCTATCACATTACTGAGTAATTAAAAACAGTACGACAGGGCAAATAGACAAAGGAAATCTATAAAGATTGTATTAAGATCTCAGTCTTGGCATTTGCTAGATTCTGAAATCTTGGCTATGCAAACTTAGTTCCAGGGTATTTGGCAACTGTGATGAAATATGGCCTGTCCTGACCTTCTGGTGTGTTGGGCTCCTGTCACTTCAGCGAAGGGCTGGACATGAGATCCACTATGTCTGCTGGCAACTGAACAGACACACTGTCTTCACATCCAAACTGCTACGCAGCGGCCAAGGGACAGCACTCATTTGCATCATGAAAGCTACAAATGAGCTTGGAAATCCACTGCTCTTACGGCTTCTGAGGTTGTTTTTGTCTTATAAAAAGCACAGAGCTGAATAACAGACAATGAAAAATTAAGCCTCTGGACAAGAGAAGGAGAGCCCAAAGTCCCTCAAAAGGCAAGTCAGTCTCCTTTTGTTCAAAGGGGAACCAGTTGTGCTAAAAAATGCCACTGACAGAAAAAACAGATGGAACAAATAACAGACAGGAATGGAGAGGAGCAGCACAGGTAATAAGACAACATAGTCCTTAATGAACGGAGAGTTTGGATACCTTCAGTACAGTCTCCAAATTTTTTTTCTGCAAAGCAATTTTTAAATTTTAAATTTTCACCCTGTCCTTGCTTGCTTTTCTTGCAGAAATTCATTCAGCAGTTAGGGGGTAGCAGAGAGCTCAGCAAATCAAAAATCCCTACCAATTAACTACAACACGTAGTGATAATGACTGCACTGAGAGACAGCAGTACCTCAGCAGTAAAGCCATTCAGAGGCTTGAACGAAACACTTTCTCTTGTTTCTCCAAACAAAATTTGGAGAAAACAAACCGTAAATAGGAAAGGCTAAAAAGACCACTCCCTTTCAACACAGCTGCCTTTCCCATCCTGCCACAGGCAAGTCAGTCCTGGTCGGAGTGTTTCGCTATACCAAGAAACAGCAGCAAGAGCACAGCCTGCAGCGAAAGGAACACTACCGTGGTCGTGAAAAGGATGCATACCTTTGTTGATCAGCTCGACTGTTTGTGCAATTGTTATGCAAGCACCTTAGCCATTGTGAAATTTATCTGCAGTTGTACCAAGGTCAGCTACAGGTGGGATTCTGTTCTTTTCCTCGCTGAACGACACTTGCAGTGTATACGGCTGGTGTACAGAAGACCTTTCTCCTTTCCAGACACCCCCTATGTCATCTCTCAGTGAAAGAAGGCAGGACAAGGAAAGCAAAGTCTAGCGACCTGTGCCAAGAAGAAACCTCCCTGGCATTTCTGGTATGGTGGCCTGGAATCAGAGTTGTCCAGCAATGGTTCTTGGCTCACTGAGGACAGGCAGAAAACCACAGAGCCACCAGGAAAAAGCAGAAACTGAACACAAGAAAAACTTGCAAAAATAAAGCTTGCATGTTTTATTAGATCTGATGCAAAAAAAGAGACCTGAAGTTGCAATGTAGCTTGCACACATTTATGCACAGCAGCTCTGTCTGTGGCAATGATCCAGAAAACGCGAGATGCTTCTGCTCACCGGTTAGGAAGGCAGAGGTGAATAAAATTCCCCAGCGTGGAAATTACCAGCTCAGGAAGCGCAATCCGATCTACTAAAGCTGCAGAATGGAACCTTTTTCTCACTGCAGCTCAATGTAAATAACGCTCGTTCATGTTGATGGATGTGTGATGACGGTCAGTTGGCAAAGCTGAGATATTGGCATTGCCAATTCCTTGACAGCTGCGTGTTTCTCCTACTCTTTAGGAAAATAACATGGCTTGGGCGGGGGAGGTGACAAAATGAAGGGTAAAGAGCAGTAAAGCCTGCTGCCTGTATATGGAGACTGAATCACAGTAGGACTGCTAATCTCCAACTGCAATGGCAAGCGCTTATTATGCCCCTATGGAGCTCTGTGGTTCTTCATCCATTTTAGATGTTCCTGGATTCCCTCATACTTCAATTTGTGTGTGGGAGAGAAAAAAAACAAAACAAACGTTAAACTCTTATAACACTTTCCAGCGCTCAAGTCCATATTTTTAAAAGGCCAAATATAACAAGATGGGCAACTGAGCGGGAGAGGACAACACTAATATTCCTGTGACCTTATTTTAATTCTTATGCAGGTTTGGTCTCAAACAAATGTACCTGTGAGGTCAGGCAATGTCTACTCCTGCTATGGCATTTTTTTCCCCAGGATTTCACCCTTTGAAATGGTGACACAAGTTTAAGTTTACATGGCAATTACTAGCTTGGACTGATTTTTTCTGTAACAAGTATTTGCCTGGTTTATCAGCTAAAATGTATAGTAACCTCATTTCCTGCTATAAAGAAACTCAAATAATGAAATATAAAGCACATATTGAGTTTGAAGTATACAAATAGTCTTTGCTGTATTTGCAAAGACTTCTTCACCTCACCTTAACTGCACTGTGTCAAAAGTACAAAACAAAGCAACAACTTCAACCTCACAAACATTAACAATAGATACTTTAAGTAAGGATATGAACTCAAGATAGCTGGGGGAAATGCAAAGCACTGAAATCCAACAGGCTGAATTTGTTCCTCGTGCTCAGAACATGCAATTTTCCTTAACGTAATGGACAGATACTTTGCACCAGGAGTGAATTTAAGCATTTTCACATGTCATAGTCATCCTTTTTTGTTCCACAACAGGGAAAGCATCTGCATCAACATAATTTATGCAGCTGTATGAGTTTTTAATTCAGCTTGATTGCTATTTGTGTTCTTTTCTGCAATGAAAACTTAATAAATTAAAATGCTGCTGCCAGTTTTCCCCCAAAGACTTATTTCTACCTCTGATGAAGAAGGTTGTGGTGGTCAAGTGCTCTCAGTCATACTTCTTGAGAATCTAAGATAGAATTAAATTACATACTCGCCATTTGTAAAGTTCCTGAGGACCTTGTCTGTCTCACACTAGAACTGTAGCATTACTTAAGTAGCATCCAGTGAGTCTTCAGCTGTGCCCAGAGCATACTACATCTTCTCATAAATCCTCATTTGTTGAAAGAGCCCATAATTATGTGCTTTATTAATCAGTTTATTAAATCATGAAAAAGAACCAGTTCTCTGCTCTCTGCACAGGCACCTAGCAAAACCACTGGCCCTAGAGACTGAATTGTAACAAAGCTCTCTGCAACCAAAGTCAAAGAACTCATTCTCTGAGAGCTGTAAGTAAATCCAGCGAGAAGAGGTGGGGGGGAGGAATTCTCCCTGAATCAGCAGACCACATTCCTCACATCTTTCCATTGCACAAGTGAAGTACCCTAGGAAAAAAAGCATATAGGACATCTTTCCCTTTTCTACATAATATTTTTGAAGAGAGAATCCAGCTCTACCTGAACTTTTAATTCTTTACTATAAACAACTGAGCTGAGGCTGAAATATCTTTCTACTGTGGCACAGATGACAACATAGTTGTCTCCCTTCAAACATCCTTCTCCTTCCCTCTTCGCCTTTTATCATTTGTATCTGATGGTTGCTAATCACAGACTGTTCTAAAATTGATGAATCAGAAACACTATCCAGTCTTGTTAAACTATAACAAAAGCACTGTACAATTATCTGCACTAACAACACTGCAATACGACTTATCAGCATTTGGCAGATAATTCCATGAAGATAAGATACAGATGAGCACATGTAAGGAAATAAATAAAAAATAGTAATAAAAAAAATTAAAATCATCAAGTAGCTAATCAATAGGACTAAATCTGAGAGTATAAGGTGGCAGAGGAAAGAAGGAAATGCACATCATTGCCTTGCCTATTTAGAAACCCGATGAATTTAGCAGGGGTGGATCAGGGAAAATTTCTAACTGGCCATGTGCATTACAGCCAGAACTCTACTTTCTTTTGCGTTACTGCAGCAGTGAAATCACATTCTAGCATAACGAGATAGGGTACACATAATATTGGCCCAGACTTGTGCTAGCCCAGTTCTTAACAACTTCAGTCCTTGCCTGACATCTCTATTCAAAAATGGTCAAAATCAACACAATGAGCCACGACCTAAAAGCCATAGTGTTGCAGCATACATGAAGCAATGTCAGAATGTAGATGCATTTGACATATGGGCCAAATTGTCAAATACTCTAAGTCGGGTACACTGGCTCTAAAGCCTCTTCTAACAGCTGTGTGTGAACAGAAATGAAGATAATGGATGAGAAGTCTTTCTTTTACAAAACACCACAGAGAATTAGATTAAATGAAAATAGAAATCCCTTGTATGAAGAATGACGGACTATAACTCAGGGGACTGCTTCATTTGTTTCTGCACTGATCTTCCACACGACCCTGGGTGTCTCACATTCTCTTTGTTGCAGCTATTCAGCATTTTAGTGGCTGGCTCAGCCCAAACCATGACAATAATGCAAACAATCCTTTTACCAGCCTTGTTTCTTAACAGCAGAAACCCTTAAAAGCAGCCTCTTGCAACTCCTTCCTTAGTGCCCAACGCAAAGGGCACTATGAAAAAAAACAAACAAAACCATCCTCATATAATGGGTGCTGAATGAAAATAAGCATTCTAAATCTTTGCCAGCCCTGGAAGAAATAGAGAAATATCTGCAAGAATGCAAGGACAGGTGGTTCTTGGCAAGTCATTTAGAAGACTAACTCAGATTTGATGCAATACTGTATTAATTTTTCTTGCTACTTTGTAGCAGAGAAAATGGCATATTTACAACACGTGTAATATCTCTTACAAATTGCCATTGAATCTCTGACTTCAAATGAAGTTACCAAGCAACATAAGTGAGGCCTTGATACCATTGTTAAAAGTGAATGCAAGAGAGAAGTTTGTTTCTTCTCTAATTACCTATTTAACAATTGTAAATACACTGTGTGTATTGTGTCTACACCTGTCACTGAAACACTATCAAAATAAATCATTCTCATGGTAGGTAATCCAGGAGTTTGTGACTCAGATAAATATTACTTCTATATACCTGTATACTAAAATAGACCTGCTCACAGCTGTCTTCAGGATTGACTATATGTCGCAAATCCATAAAGAAAAGCCTCCTGAAAAGGCTTTTAAAGCAGACAAAGCCAACAAATTCTTTAAAAAGTTAGATTAATTAACAAGCACCATTAGCCCCATACCACTGATGGATAAGGAAGCTAGGTCATTCTTCTCTCCCTAAAGTCAACGAGGTCATTTTAATTTTCAAACCACTAGTCAATTTAGGAGACAGAGTAACAATTAAAGGACGACCGCTTAGGTTTTTGTCCTAGATTCCAGATAATGATTTTCTGACTTTAAGGAGCAAAGTAACCCAGTGACATTGACCAACAAGTCTCTCATATATGCCGAGCACAGGAAACATGCAAAACTACAGACCTGTCAGTCTGACCTTGGTGCTGGGGTAGCTTATGGAGCAGATCATCTCGAGTGCCATTACATATTATTTACAGGACAACCAGACAATCAGGCCCAGTCAACACGGGTTCATGAAGGGCAAGTCCTGCTTAACGAACCTGATCTCCTCCTATGACAAGGTGACCTGCTTGGTGGACAAGGCAAAGGCTGTGGATATTATTTACCTAGACTTCAGTAAAGCCTTCAATATTGTTCCCCACAGCATTCTCATGAAAAACTGGCTACCCAAGGCTTGGACAGGCGTACACTCGGCTGGATCCAACACTGGCTGGATGGCCGTGCCCAGAGAGCAGTGGTGAATGGAGTTAAATCCAGTTGGTGGCTGGTCACGAGTGGTGTTCCACAGGGCTCAGTGTTGGGGCCACTCCTGTTTAATATCCTTATTAATGATCTTGACGAGGGGATTGAGAGCACCCTCAGTAAGTCTGCAGATAACACCAAGCTGGGCAGAAGTGTTGATCTGCTTGAGGGTAGGAGTCAGAGGGACCTTCAGAGGGACCTGGACAGGCTGGACCGATGGGCTGAGCTTTATATGAAGCTCATACTATGAGCTTCAACAAGGCCAAGTGCTGGGTCCTGCATTTGGGCCACACCAACCCCACGCAGCGCTACAGGCTTGGGGAGGAGTGGTTGGAAAGCTGCCCCGCAGCAAAGGACCTGGGGGTGTTGACTGACAGCCAGCAGAACATGAGCCAGCAGTGTGCACAGGAGGCCAAGGCAGGCAACAGCATCCTGGCCTGCATCAGGAATAGCGTAGCCAGCAGGGCTAGAGAAGTGATTGTCCCACTGTACTCAGCACTGCTGAGGCCGCACCTTGAGTACTGTGTTCACTTTTGGGTGCTGCAGTATAGGAAGGTCATTGAGGTGCTGGAGAGGGTCCAGAGAAGGGGAATGAAACTGGTGAAGGGTCTTGAGAATAAGTCTTATGAGAAGCGGCTGAGGGACTTGGGGTTGTTTAGTCTGAAGACAAGGAGGCTGAGGGGAGACCTTATTGCTCTCTACAAGTACCTGAAAGGAGGTTGTAGAGAGGCGGGTGTTGGTCTCTTCTCACAAGTTACAACCAGTAGGACAAGAAGAAATGGCATCAAGTTGTGCCAGCGGAGGTTTAGGTCAGACATTAGGAAAAACTTCTACACTGAAAGGGTTATCAAAGACTGGAACAGGCTGCCCAGGGAAGTGCTTGAATCACCACCCTTGGATGTATTTAAAAGCCATCTAGATATGGTGCTCAGGGACATGGTTTAGAAGTGGGCCCGGTAGAGTTAGATAATGGTTGGACTTGATGATCTTAAAGGTCTTTTCTAGCCATAACAATTCTATGATCCTATGATAAGCTGTGGTCTTGTAATCTACCTCATAGTTGTTGAGCTGAGTCCAACATTGACTTCCCACTGAAGTCAATAAATTTGTATTACTTGGCCTGCCAGAGAAGAAGTTTCCTCCTGAAAGAGATCATTGCAGTTCATTTCCCAGCACTAAAACACTACTTACATGTCTATGTAAATCTTTTAACTATGGGATGCTGTAAATTATATTTCTGTTGAGTAATTACATGATATCTGACAACTAATTGCTTCAGTAGTCAGATTTTCTTGTTAACTTTAAATTAACATGTAAGGCAAGCTAAACATTACCTTGATTTTCTTCCAGCTTCCCAATTGTTTCTATCTGCTCAACAAGGTCGTTTGAGTTCCACTGGCTCATGCCTATGAGAATGGCACTTTTTCCTTCCACCATGTCTTCTGTAGAAGGAAAAAGGAGAACAGAACAAATTGCAGTGATGAACACGAGAAAAAAGACAGGGCGAGAACTAGTAATTGAGAGAGAAATAAACACTCATCATGGTCCCTAACTGGAATATGTAACAGGTTAGCATATGCAGGACTCTCCAGGAAAGCTTCTCGCTTACTGATACGCCCTACAGCATACCTGCATGCTTCATATATTGTGTGCAGGAAAACCACAGAGAACAAAGGACTGCCCTAATTTTTGCTCTTACCTTGAGCTGTCACTTAAAAACAAACTTCATAATAAATCGCTTTGAGCATTTAATATCAAGAAACAGAACTAGTCAGAATTCTTTCCCCCTCTTGGAAATAATCCATCTTTTTTTTTTTTACTTTTACTTCAGAACATTCAAAAGGCAGAGCAGAGGGAAGAATGGACACATAGACCAGTTTAAAGCTTTTCAAGCATGTTCTTTTGCCTTCTATCAAAGCCACCTGTGCTACACAAAGGTTTACATTTTCATCCAAGGACAGAGAGACATAATGGAATGGCACCAAGCCCACAGCACAGAGAACAATCTCTTTTATTGGGATCCCATCCAGGGAGAGGGCAGGAAAAGCTGAAAGCATGAAACAAAAACTGTAGTATTATCTCTCTCTTAAAAATAAAAACCAAAAACCAAACAGGCCTAGAAGCTATAGGAAAACATTTTCCTTCAATTTAACAGCTGTTTGGCACGAAGGGTGCATTAGTCCTTTCTGAATAAATTTACTACAATAAAAGCATTTCAGCCTGGCTGTATATAGCCCAGAACGGTCTTTGTACCTAGGGTAAGTGCACCAAAAAAACCCAAGTAAAATGAATCATTGCAGTTCTTTACTTGTTAAGGTAGATTCAGAGAACAGGGCAAATCCTGCGCTCTCTTACTGCCTTTTGTAGAGAGAAGGGCTCTGTTATGGGAGTAAATACAGAAGAATTAGGCCAGAACATTTCTGGCTAAAATGACCTACAGTTTCAAACAAAAAAAGAAACATGAGTTTTTTTGGCCACCAGGCCTTGCACTGGGCCTCTAAATGATTTAAAAATTTATGTTCTTTCATGTTCTGTCATGTGTACCTCTCTCATTTAGAGAAATCTTGGTACCGGGGAAGAGGAAAGTGGATCTGTGTAACGGCTTTTAAATCACTTCATAGTCATCACCATATCTTATCTCCCCCCAAGTCCTACCTTCTAGAAACAAACACTCACAAAGGTCATTCGTCAGATTTATCAGAGAAGCTGGATCCAGCAAAGCCCCTGCTGGACTTGATGCAATCTCAGCTGCTCCCTGAGGCAAAGAAAATCAACCACTTAGAACAGCACTCTGCTCGAGTTTTTGTCACTTTCTCCACAAAGGCTGATTTATATGAAGTTCTGTAAGGAGGGAGGGAATGAGCCATGGGGTGGCTCTGGAGCTCCCTGACAGGTCAGCTGAAGGCAGCTTGGTGGCACCCTGCCACAGCCACTGCCGATGGACTGAGCTGCCCCAAGGACATCCTACACCTCCTGTGACCAAGTCAGCAACTGAGACCTTTGCCTAAAGCTCAGGAGCAGCTCATCCACTGTGGGACACGCTCCTTCTGCATTAACTGTTACCATGAGGTGAAACGAGGGAAGGCAAGACCAGGCCACTGAGCTCCTTGATGTCAACGCAGAGGAGGCAGCTCTTCTGGCGTTCTTCGTGCAGTGTGCCTCCTGAGAGACCTGCCGCATCCAGCAGGAAGAGGCTGGACAGCCTTTCAGCAGTATTTTAGACAGCCGGCTTTGGGGTGAGGATCTGTCCTGGTATTGGCTTTAGCACTTAAGAATTGTATCAAGAGGACGCTAAAGAACTGTCTCTTGCAGAGAAACCGGGCTCCAAAATTGTTTGAGCATTTAGATCTATTATTTTCTTACTGCTTTTGCTTTTATGTCATTTACCAAGCCAGGCATTCCAGATGGCCTTACTGTTTAGCAGAAAGATGAAATAAGATTAGAAGTCAGACTGTTTCTCATTTCTATTGGCTTTCTGAATTGGACAGAAAACATTAAATGTGGCCTAGAATACAATGGTGTTTAGTCCGCACACCAGTGCTCAGTGCCTTCCAGGCCCTGACCCTATGCCCATCAGAGGGTAGGCTGTGGATCACCCCCCCAGCCTTCCCATCAGTTTTGGGACCCCTTTTCCTCTCCCAGTCTAAAGAAAAAAGTTATGTTCCTCACCAACTTTGCTCCCTCTACTTAGAAAGCTTATTAACTATCCAGGCATGAAATTTCTCTATAAATACACACTTGTGCTTTCCAAACTAGAGTTCTGCCATGCCTCTTTCCGCAGACTAAATAATAGGAAAGAAGACGCTCAAGGACGAGCATGAGAAACTAACCTAGTGCAACTGCAGGACACTACAGAATATCCACCACGTTCAAACACTTGTGGTCTGGTGGACAGCTATGACGTTCATCAGTATCAACTGCTCCCACAAGCGTTAACCACCTCTGAACGCTCCTTTGTCTGGCCTCACCATCTGCTGGTACGCTGAACTGGGTGAGCCTGCAGGTCTTCAAGTCACACTGTTCCCAGTTGTTTCAAAGCAGACTAACAAGGATACAGGTGCAGGCCACTCTGTAAACCTCTGCCCATATATACTGTTTGTTGGCAACCAAAAAACCAGCCAGACAATAAAGCCAAAATCCCATTAGCAAGACGGTTTCTCAATTGGAATAAACTCAGGCACACAGTGAACAAGGTATCTGGTTAGTTGTAACTGGGTATCTGGACCTGGGAATTTTCAAAGCAATTCTGTGACTTGCGGACCAGTACACAAAAGGATATAAACATGCATCTCTCCCTTTGGAAATAATGTTTCAAAGCAAATTCACTTAAATGTACACAGAAGGAAGGGAAAGTGTGGAAACAATCAACTCTGAATTTTGTTGTGACTTTCAACCTCAAGCAAGCATCATCAATGAAAGGGAAAAAGAAAATATTACAGATAAAAGGTATTCTATCCCCTTACCAGACTGCATACAAAAATGTCAAGTCTCTGCTTAACTTTTTCTAGCACAAAATAGATTATCACATCTCTATAGTCAGTTACTTAGAGGCCCAGAAAAGTGTCAGGAGTAGGAAGGAGTTGCTGGCTTCTGCACCCCTGGGAAGGCACAAGGGCTGAACGCTGCAAAGCACTGTCTGCAGCGCTGGATGTAGGTCAAACTGTTCTTCATAATGCAAGCCAAGACAGAGTCCAAGGAGTCCCAATTTCACAGGCAGTCTTGACCTCCATAAACAATCTACATTTTCAAATGCAATTTCACTTCACAGCACTGGAGTCTTCTCTTGCTATTTGCCTCATTTGGCAACTAAAAGCACCAGACACAGTTTATCCTTACAAAAAGCTACTTCATCCTACAATTTCTTTGAGAAGGCAAAGGGATAGAAAGTACGCCTTGTTTCCTTAGAAGGCCTCAATTTATCCTTCTTTCTGTTATGGTTCTTCTCCTACTTCCAACTTGCCTTGAGCTCTCATCCATTTATGCTGCAACTGGTTTACCCCCACGAGCTTCAGCAGGGACACCGCAGCAAGGAGCTCAATGCTGCGTCAACGTTATCTGCATCTAAGGAGCTGATCAGCTGTGAGGACTGTATTCAGCCAAGCATACCTCCATGCCTATGAGGGGTTTGCTGGAGTTTCAGGAGGATGCTGGGGGGTGGGGGCCTGTCATGAAATGGTAAAATGATCCTCAATATGTAGAACAAAGCGCACGCTGAAGAAGTGAAGAGCAAGTCACTGCAAAGAGGGACAAATAATGTCAGAAGGTAGCCCCTACCCTGACCCACTCCAGCGAACTGCAATGTCACAATAAACATTAAAAGAAACAGCCACGTCAGCCTCAGTGGTTAAAATATCAAAAATACTACAGAATATTGTGTACGTGTGTTATGCGTATAACCAGAACGCTTGTACTTCAGGGAGGCTTTGTGAAGCGAGACTTCACTCCCAAGACAGAACTCTCTTTTTGGCAGAACCCTTACCTGCATGCCAGGTTCCACAGCTCACAAGCTTCTCCCGGGTCCCCAGCCGTCCCCAGGGCCCACGTGCCACAGAGTCCTGAGGAACCAACAGATGATGCCCTCCACGGCCAAACTGCAGCAGAATTGGTAATGGGATTCTTGAGACTTCCTGATACTTTGCCCAGAAAGCCAGAAATTGACTGAAGTCTTTCACTATTATTTAGCCATTGGGCAATTTTGTTTCCTGGCTAAGAGGATGTCTGCTCCCAGAGCAGCAAGGTGAAAACAAACAGCAGGCATTACAGAGAAGCTCTCCAAACACTGTGCATATGGAATCATTATTTAAAAAATATCATTCATTGCATCTGTGTCAGTTATGTATAGTTCTTTTTGTGGTAATTGCTCCTATTTTGCTTATTGTTCACTCACAAAATTTTGTTAACCTTCATTGGGTTTAATGGGCACTGTCACAATTAAATTAACAAAACGGTAGTGCTTCAAGTGGTTTAATTTAAAGTTTTGTGATAGTTTATACTTTTTTTTCTTTAAAATCACAATCATGGACTCCTGTGATTGAAGCTTCTAGCTTCCTGAGTAACCAAATAAGTTGTACTTAAAAAGCACAAAATTCTAGTGTAGCTAGAATGTTCAGCCCAATAAAATGCATTCACTTTCAACCTCAGGAATTTCAACTGTTCTCTGCCTTTAAGGCCGAAATATTGATGATGACATCGTTCTACCATAAATGTCATGTATTTAATCTTTGAATTTCTTAATCTTTTTCCCTAAAATACCATCTGCAATTCACCAAAATGGGTAGAAATTCTGGATAGGATGGGTCTACCAGATTCATGCATGTTGTTCTAGTACTCAGCTGATGGGAACATAATTTCACCAGAAAAGGTAAAAGCTTTTTTAATTGGTGATGCTGTAACCCTCGCCTCTGGCTTATTTACCCAACCTGAAACGTTTTTTGTCTCTTCCCGCCCCCCATCAGGCGGTTTTAAAATCCATCTGAGAATGATGGGGATTTTCAGTGATGTTTTCTGCTTGCTACTTCCTGCTGTTCCCATCCACCAGTCGGGAGCAAGAAACAAGAAGTGTCTTGGCCATTCGAGCCTCACACCAGCTCTTCAGTGCAGTTGCACAAATACAAACAGAAAATTGTTCAAATTAGCAGCAATGCAGCACAAACACAGCCCTGAAGAGCTCTTTAAGGCCTAGTAGCGGTGAGTCTCTGGCTGACAGATGAGACGTTATCCACGGATAAAACAGCGTGATAATGGCTTTCTTCTGTAGCTTTTTTTTTACCTCCTTTGTTCTTCTTGAACAAAGTTCAGTGTTGGCACTGCCAGACAAAGCAGCAGCACAGCAGATGGCCTTTAACACTGGTAGATGCACGTAGCATGCATTTATACTAGTGTAAAAGAAGCAAAAGCAAATGAAATAGGTGTGCGTCTAGGGCTGTGTTTCGGAAGATTTTTTTTCTCCTTACAGGTTTGGGGGCAAGGGGGTGGGGGGTTGTTTGCCTGTCTGTTTTGGAAGTCTGATAAAATGGCCAAATGGGGATGGGGAGTTTTCTTTAAAGAGCTTTTCAAATCTGAGAAAAAATGCTAGTTAAATAGTGGAATTTCATATCCTCACTGCTTTGTGAAGATGTATTCAAGCTGTAACTTCCATCTTCTGTGATCAAACAGAAGTATGTTGCAATTACATGACAGAGTAGTTTCCTGCATCAAATAATACTAGTTAGCAACATGATGAGATGTAGCTCTACTTTTAAAACTGTTTATTGTTTGTATTATAGTGGAACCTATGAATTTCAAAGAGGTTGGGGAACGCATTCAGTTTGCAAGTGAGAAGCTTGAAGTGGAAGGATCAAATACTCTCACGTTTTGCATATAGCTTCACTCAAAAAAGCTGATGTTTCATCTGCAAGTGATGATGTTTTTGCAGTGACAAAGAGCAAGATGAATGCACGGAGAGGCAAAAGCCTTACAGGTTTCAGTGGGATCTCTCTGTTTTGGTGGGTTGTCTGTAAAAGAACAAGCATTCTCTTTCCTATTTCACAAATGCAGCAGTCAGGCACAACCAGTCCTTAAGTAGTAGACACTTGAACTTTCAAGGGTATTTTGGCTGGATTTGTAATCTGGTAGAAGATCTGTATGTAGGTAGCAAGTCTAACAGTCACCTTTGCAAGCGTGAAACTTCCTCTCTCTCAGCAAAGAGTAACCTTTTCAGAAACAAACATTTAAAACTTCTGTAGGTTGGAACGTGATTGAAGCAGGCTCTCTTCTTCAGTGTCGCTCCCGCACAATTCTTCAGGTCTGTGAAAAGTTTTGGAATCTATCTGGGAGAGAACGGTGTAGCCTAAAAATTCCAACTCTTTTTCATCAATCCCAGTTTACTCTCAGTCCCAGGACTGTTAGAAGAGCAACAAAACAGTTTCTCCAGCTCAGAAGGAGCAGATACGGACCTGGATGAAGACCTGTCAGGGACTACACTGCCCACCCATCCCAGGGAAACTTGAGGTAGGAGTATTACAGTACTGTATCTTTCCCGATTGCTAGAAAATGTACACCAGTTCAGTGGCTGTTAAATCAGACTTCAACAACCAAAAGACTTAACATTCCCCACAAGGCTATCGACATAAAAAGACCAGAGAAAAACCTGTGATATGTAACACATTCAGCATGCTTTGCCAGCACATGCAGGAAGAGTAACACTGAGCGCAGCCTCAGTGGTCTCTTTTCTGCCTGCACTGCCAACATCCACAGCAGTTATGAGACGGGCAAGGCGAGAAGGGCAAGCAGACACACAATGCATTTCCTCTTGCTTTTTTGTTAAACCAGTTTTCAAATCAGCATAAACAATTTCAAAGCAGAAATATTTCTAGCTCTAGCACATTCACCACAAGCACAAACTATTAAGGTGCCTTTGGTAAAAGAAACAAGTTTCGAGCAATCTGTTCAGTCAAACTAACACTATTGGTTTGTCACAGAGTTGTCACAGCAAATTATTAAAAGGGTTACAGAAAGGAATTCTGCATTAAGAATAAAAATCAAGCTTAAAAATTTGGATGTTACTCAAACTACAGTGATTTATATGTGCTGTAACTGAGGTGGATTTTGAGCTGCATTAGGTTAGAGAGCCAGCTTACTTGGATCAGTACTGCTGCTCTGGGGGCAATGAACATTTTTGTAGATGAAAACCAGTAGGACAGCTTGAATACATCCATGACTACCAACAGGTTGGCCATACCTGGAAAAGAACATGTACCTGAAATTCTTTGTTCAAGTAGAATTTGTCTTCAAGCAGAGCAAGATATATATTGTTTTTCACACTCAGAATATAAAAAAATAGTACCCCCTATGCCTAACTCGCCAACGTTTTGCAGCAAGAATCATGAGCTTGTGCCTCTTGTAATTATCGATGATGATTTTTATCTTCCATTTAAATGTTTTAAGGAGATGATGGAAAAAACCACAAACTTTTAAAATTAATAGAATGAATGTTAGTATGAATAACACTGTTTACAGAGGGGAGATTTTTCTCTGCTTACTGTAAACAAAGATCAGTGTTGAAGAGCTCAACGCAGCATAGGTGGCTTGGGTAAAAGATACTTTCAAATAGCAGGAACAAAAGACAAGTACTGCTGAAAGGCCTTCAGATTTACCTTGAGTAGTCTTCATGTCACACAGCTCCCTCTTAAATCAGAGTAGCCCTCTAACTTGGCAAGGGCTGCCCGCTTACCCCTGGGCCATTCCACTTTAAAACTCTCCTAACAGGCAAACGGCTTCTGAGTACACAAATCTGGGCTTGAGTTTTTAGTTCCCATTTAAATCTTCAACATGCCACAGCGTTTCTGAAACGCTGCTTGTCTGAGAAGAACGCAATTACACATAAAAGACTCCCTCTCCTCAGGTGTTTGCTCATCCCCACCCCTTCGTCGCTGAGGTGATGGCAGCAGAATACACGTGATGTCTGAAGGACACGGAGGGTGCTAGCACATCTAAAGGCAGCTGACTCCTACTCAAAAGACCTGGACTCTCTCTGTGGCTGTCACAGAACCTGGGGTCCTGCCTGACCCTGGGAAAGCCATTCAGCTTTTCTTTGCCTCCAGTGCCTTGCCAGCAAACAGACCCTGCACCTTTCCTTCCATTCCTTACCTGGTCAGACAGTGAAAAGCTTCTTACCTTGTTCACACACAGCTGGAAGTTCACATTGGTAGGACATTTGATACACAGAGAAAATATTTTTAGCCATCATCACTTACCAGAGCAAAATCTGGTAGCACCAAGGCAAAAAATCTAATAAGCCTAAAGTTTCCAACATGGAAGCACAACTCAGTCCTGCTATGAACTGAGAACTTTCTGCCTAACTTACTGCATGCCACGTGGAAAGCAAGAAACAAAAGGAAGGTTGGGTAAAAGAAAACAGTAAAATATTACTCCTCCCTTTCTCTATGGATTTCACTACATTAAGTAGCTAGCCAGGGCAGATGAATCAACAGTCAAAACATGTACAGCTGTTCCATCTCAAACACAGGTGCTTGATTCTCTGGTTACAAGGCTGCCAGCCAGAAATTTCTTTGTTTGAGGAACCAGGGTTTGACCCCAGCTGTTTTTCAGAATGCAAAAGCAGCTCACTAATGTTATGTTTTAATTGTGCCCACTGCTGTGCCCTCTGCCTCCTACTTCAGGCTGTCTCTGAAGTGCAAATTACACATGGGTAGACATAGAGTCTGGGATAGTTTCCAAATTCTCCCATAAGGTAATGTAGTACTCAACTCCAGCTGCAATGTGCAGAAAGTCCTTTCAGCTGCATGAATATCGAGCATTGATGAAGCACTCTGTATAAACAACAGAGAATGGGTGAGAAATACAGGCAAGAAACATTACACGAACTGCAATGCTGGAGACGGAATAAGGGCCTGGGAGGCGAAAGCCGCAGTCTCTCTCCTGGACAGGTTCTCCCCACTCCAGCACAAACTCCTGAGGTTTCTCTGGTGCCATGTTTTTTAATCCACTGATAATGCCAATTACTTTAGCCCACACATATACTTTCCTCTACCAAAGAAACAAGCTCCCTCATCACCCAGAGAGCTTCTGAGTGTAGAAATGCCTTCTGCCTCTTTTGCTAGTATCTATGCTTTTGTGCACATTTGTTTTCCTTACATTTAAACACTTCATTATTCCTGAAAGGCTGTTTGGGAGAAAGTGGAGATGATATTAAATTAGGAGGAGCTGTGGATTCCCTCAAAGGTAATCTCTCCTTACAGAGAGATCTGGATAGACTGGAGAGCTGGGCAATCACCAACCATATGAAATTTATCAAGACCAAGCGCTGGATTCTCCACCTGGGACACCTGGTTATACATAAAAATTGGGGGATGAAAGGCTGTAGAGCAGCCCCGCAGAAAGAGATCTGGGGGTCTGAGTCGATGGCAAGTTGAATATGAATCAACGGTGTGCCCTGGCAGCTGAAGGGCCCAACTGTGTCCTGAGGGGCATCAAGCACAGCATCGCTAGCCAGTTAAGGGAGGGGATTGTCCCACTCTGCACTGGTGCGGCCCCACATCGAGTTCTGCATGCAGTTTTGTGCACCTCAATATAAGGACATCAAACTATTAGAGCATGTCCAGCAGAGGGCAACCAAGATGGTGAAAGGTCTCAAGGGCAAGACCTACAATGAGTGGCTGAGGTCCCTTGGTTTGTTCAGCCTGGAGAAGAGAAGGCTGGGGGGGGGGCTCATTGCAGTCTACACCTTCCTCAAGGGGGACAGCGCAGGGGGAGTGCTGATCTCTTTTCTCTGGTGACCAGCAACAGGACATGAGGAAATGGGATGAAGCTGCATCAGGGGATGTTCAGATTGGCCATTAGGAAAAGGTTCTCCACTGAGAGGGTGGTCGGTCCCTGGAACAAGGCTCCCCAGGCAAGTGGTCAAGGCACCAATGCTGTCAAGAGTTCAAGGAGCATTTGGATGATGCTCTTAGTCCCATAGTTTAGTTTTAGGTAGTCCTGCAAGGAGCAAGGAGTTGGACTTGATGATCCTTATGTGTCCCTTCCAACTTGAGATATTCTACGATTCTATGAAAGAGTACATGCACAAAAATGACACAACACCAAATCCTCCTTTTCTTTCTTTACCTCTCATAGATGCCCTATTGTTACTTTTTTTTTCCCCACCCGTTTTCTTTGTTAATTGTTGACGCTAATCAGATCAGAACAGCCTGGTCACTGTTATATGGTTTACAGGCAGCAGCACCAGAAAACAAGAAACTTCAAAAGTAAATGCAAGATGACAATAATGAGATAATCTATACCAGGGAAGATTTTCTACCTATGCCCTGCTAGTAATATACAGGCCAGCAAACATAAGTGATTATGTTCCCACTACTAAGTTATGGTATATAAATGCAGGACTGTCATCCTTCGGGTAATCCAGTAGCAAGTCATCGTAAACACCATCTTTTCCTTCAAACAATCTGGAGATTTTGAAGCTTGCTGCCAGATTGGAAGGCAGGCTGTTAACATCAAATCAGTAATCTTCACTCCTGCCTCACGAGGACTCTCTCTCAGAATACACAGCTCACTCCCACCTTCGACCCCATCTCTCTAAGAGCTGGTACTAAAAACTATCCATTTCTGCTTTTTTTCAGAAGCACAAACCCAGCAAAAGGCTTGTATCAGAACTCTTTTCTTCCAACTTAAAACATTTCTTGGAACAAGCACAGATATCACCTTATGAAAAGACAAAGTAATGGCATCCTTCTTGTACTCTTTGCAAAATTGGGTTCTACTTCTACTTCAAGACTCACTAATAAGAGATGCAAGGTTCTAATGGCTGGGATCTGATGATACAAACACATAATTGACCAGTTAGGCTAGAACACAGAATCATAGGATCATAGAATGGTCAGGGTTGGAAGGGACCTCTGGAGATCCTCTAGTCCAACCCCCCTGCCAGAGCAGGGTCACCTAGAGCAGGGTGCACAGGACAGTGTCCAGGCGGGTTTTGAATGTCTCCAGTGTGGGAGAATCCACAACCTCTCTGGGCAGCCTGTGCCAGTGCTCGGCCACCCTCACAGGAAAGAAGTTCCTCCTCATGTTTAGATGGAACTTCCTATGTTCACGTTTGGGGGTTGGACTAGATGATCTCCAGAGGTCCCTTCCAACCCTGACTATTCTGTGATTCTATTACCTCTTGTTNTCTTGAACCGGGGAGCCCAGAACGGGACACAACGCTCCACATGCGGCCTCACCAGGGCAGAGTGACCTCCCTCGACCTGCTGGCCATACTCTTCTTGATGCACCCCAGGATGCCACTGGCGTCCTCGGCCACCAGGGCACACTGCTGGCTCAAGGTCATCTGGTTGTCCACCAGGACTCCCAGGTCCCTTTCCACAGAGCTGCTGTCCGGCAGGTCAGCCCCTGACCTGTACTGGTGACTTGGGTTATTCCTCCCCAGGTGCAGTACCCTACACTTGCCCTTGTTGAACTTCATAAGGTTCCTCTCCGCCCAACTCTCCAGCCTGTCCAGGTCACGCTGTATGGCAGCACAGCCTTCCGGCGTGTCAGCCACTCCTCCCAATTTTGTGTTGTCAGCAAACTTGCTGATGGTACACGCTATCCCTTCGTGCAGGTCAGTGATTACTATATTGAACAGGACTGGACCCAGTACTGACCCCTGAGGAACACCACTTGTTACTGACCTCCAACTCGACTCTGCACCACTAACCACAACCCTCTGGGCTCTACCTGTCAGCCACTGTTCAATCCACCCCACTGTCCATTCATCTATCCCACACTTCCTAAGCTTGCCTGTGAGGATGGTGTGGGAGACGGTGTCGAAAGCCTTGCAGAAGTCAAGGTAGACAACACCCACTGCCCTCCCCTCATCCACCCATCCACTCACGCCATCATAGAAGGTTATCAGATTAGTCAGACGTGATTTCCCCTTGCTGAATCCATGTTGACTACTTCTGTTAACCTTCTTTTCCTCCAGATGCTTGGTGCTGTACAAACACATCAAAGCCAACCTCCTGCTTCAGTCTTTACCAAAACACTTGTTAGGGAGTCAGGACTAGCACAACACTGAGAAAGCCTCCACATTGCCTTCAGTGAGGCCAGTGATTCACACCAGTATGAAAACATGGGACTGTTTGATTCTTTTTTACTTCTCTACATATTTAAACTTAACAGAAAGCCCACTTACAATGCCCAGTTCCCAGCATAAAGAACAAAAAACCTGAGATGTCAACCATCTCAAGTAAGAATTTCCCATAAAATAATACTCTCTTCCATCCACTCTTCCAAAAATGCATGAACATGAGAAGTTCCGATTACCTCTGCAAGAGGTACAGGGGAGCAGCAGGTACCAAACTCACTTTAGCTGTGCCTAGAGAGTGAGAGCTCGACTACCACACCAACAGTTTGGGTACTGGAGGAAGGGGACACACCGTGCACTCCCTAGCACAAAGTCCATTTCCTGAGGGAAGAGTCACCTTCACCTTTGCTGTGGGACACATTATCTTTGAGTAATGACAAAGGGAGGCATGGCAGCAGGACCAATGCCTCAAGATGACAAAGTGTCCATTCAGACACCCCAAGGGCTGACATCAAATGCCAAACATAGGCAGAAAGAATATGATCTGGGATCATTTCCCTATGGATTAATTACTGTTTCTTCTCCTCACTTCTTTATTAAAACGCAGTACTTTCAGGTTGTAACACCTAGTGAACCTGTTTTGCATATAAAGCAGTACTGACCAAGGCAAATGAAATACTCAAGGCCCCAACCATAGCTGGATCTCCTTGAAACATTCCAGAACAACTAACTACCAGCAGTAAGATACTGACTTAACGTGTTTAAGCATTCATTGCATTGTCTAGAAAGTAAATTTAATTGTAGATAGACTACTGGAATAGAACCATTTTTCCCCCGTAGTTCAGCCACTGATACTGTTTATGGGTCTGGGTAAGATGATTCCACCCTGCACTGATTTCTTCAGCCTGTTTCCACCCATCCACTCAGAACGAAAGGTGACAAAGACAAGGCTGCAAAAGACATCCCTTGTGCCTTTGCAGAGGCTTTAGTACAATAAGGCTTTTGTACTGGCCAAAACTTGTATGTGATCATTATACATAAACATACACATTATGCATAAACAACATTATCTTTGGTTGCTTAACAGACCAGTGACACTTACTGTAGAAACGAGGGAGTCTGTTTCCCCGTACCACTTTTCTTCTTGCAATCTATCTGAACCAAACTTGATTCAAAGAGCATTTTTGCAAGCTAACTACAAAGTAATCAAAACTTGGAAATGCTTGTGTCAAACTCTCTCAGTACAGTGGGCAATCATTGTTTATCAACATTTTAGTCTCCTACAAAATGTATTTTGAAGTCTGTTCTATGACTTAGCTTGAATACAGACTACGTTCAGCAAATTCCAAGTGCACTTTTTGTTCTCATTAGTCTACGATCCATGCCTCAACAAGGCCAAAAACGCAGTCACCACACTGAACTTCAAAGCATTCTTGAACAATAGATGTTGACAATTAAAAAGAATATTCCATCAGGCACAGTAAGCAATCATACTCCCAAAGACAGAACCCAGTAACATTTTTTGCGTCAGAGAAACTACCTCATCTAAAATGTCTGAATCATCATAATTTTTGTTCTCCTTTTAGACAAAATTTCAAGTATGAGCTGGTGCTCAAGGTCACAATTCCAGCTTCACATGGAATTTGGAAATGTCGATGAAACCCTCAGGACAGCTGTTCTAAGCACATGGTAGAAGACCATTGAAAAGCACAAAGGCAGCGTGGAGGAAAATCATCAGGGGCTATTTTTCTTTTCTATTTCCAACTCTTCCACTCACTAAAGCTTAAGATTTCAATGCAGCTTAAATAATTTAGGTATCCTATTCTCATTGAACACCCAGTGGGAACTGAGCACCATCTCTCTTCAAGACTAAATGTCTCCAATACAAATTTAATTTTGATCCACATAAGCAGTTTATCACATATTAAATTATTATCCCCCACTAAAAGTCTATTAGAGGATTAACAACTCAGTAACAGATGTCGTTCATTATGTATACATAATACATAGCAGTCACTTTTTATTTCAAGTAACAATTATAAAAAGGATAGCTACTGTCACTATAAGCATTTCAGACTACATAGACTGCTCCTGACGTTAAAAAAATCAAGAAGTATTTAAAGAAAGCTATATTACATACTATATCAATATACTTTACACACAGCATTCTGTGCTCAAAAACTAGGACTATCATGACACTTCTCTCAAATAGATTTAAAATATAATATGTAAAATATTATATATACACTTACCCTCTTAATTCCAAACTTTGGAAATCATCCTGCCATAGAAGAGCTGAGACAGTGGACAGCATTAGAAATGGAAAAATTATTGCACAGACATTCTGATTTTAAAGTAGTTTATCTCAAAAAAGAGGAGTTAAGAGAATGGAGGCAGTAGACTGCAACAAGGAATACCTGGGATTGTCTTCTCCATTCCAAAATCCAATGCATTATATACAAAGTGTTCTTGCTGAAGTTGGCTGCTGCAGTAGCCATGCAGCTAAACAGAACTGGCTAGCACATGGAATACAGCATACTGGGTCCAGAACTGTTACTGGAAAAAAACGGGGCCCCTTTCAGTTGGTCCTGCAACTCTTGTTACATCCTAGTCTCGGCAAGCGCACAGTGAGCGAGGTTTTGGGAAGGAAGGTTGCATAAGCCTTTGAATCACTTCAGTTCGACAGAAACGTAGAGAATATTCTCAAGCACGAAGAGGAAGAGGGGATTGATGGCAGCATGGCTTGCTTTTCAAAAATGAAGATTAAGATTTCATTTTTCTTTTTTTCCAAATCTTTCCAATTTGGGGGTTCTCAATTTATGGAAATTTCAGTGTTCTTGATTTTCAGAGCCTGGGTACTCTGAAAAAATAGACTTTAAAAAACCCCAAACAAAACAAAAAAAAACACCTTCAAACCAGACACCTCAATTTTTTAATACTTAAGCAGTCAGTGTTGACTTTGTTTTTAATTTGATAGAGGTTTTTCACCCCAAAAGAATCTAGACTAACTTCAGTGAACTATAAGGTTCCTTTAACGTGCGTGAACTCCAGGAAGAGGATATCTTTCCTCACATTTCTGAAGCATTGTGTGAACCTGGTGCAGTAATAAATTACTGCTCATACATTAGTATCATCATCTGCACTAAACAAAATGGGAAACATACCACACCTTACTAGAAGTGATGACGCTCTGGATAAACTCACAGCACTTCGCACTGATCAACAATAAAAGTATTTAAAATAATTTTTGGAAGCATCAAAATATTGAAACGAGTACTGTCATGATATGAACGTCTGCTACGAAACGGCTCGATTCCAGCATGAAATCTGCCATCTGACAAAAGACACTGCACTGGCTTTAAATCACATAGCTAAGTATCTGTGGCAAAGAACAGACACTATCTACCTGTTTTAGCCAACAGCTAAAAAAGATTTATGAACAGAGAGGTTAAGAAGACTGTTGCATACAGTTTGCACAGAAATATCTGGAAACTTTAACACCTGTATTTGTCTCTTGGAAAGTCCTGTAAGGAGAAAAGGCGATGGAAGACTATGAGTGGGGTCCATCGATATTATACACTACAAACACCAGAGACAAAGAGCTACTCTAACGCCACAGATGCAGGAGTGGCACTAGCAACATCAAGCACTTAGGTCTCTTCCCAACGGGTGGTAAACCACATATCATCAGCCATGAATGTATCACATGGAAAATAGCGCCTTCCATTGATATTTAAACTGGGGGGGAAGGAAATGACAGCCACTAAAATCCGAGGCAGGAAAAGACAGATATCTCGACATTCCAACATTCACAAGCCATCTTTGCATCCCAGCCTTTTCTTAAAATTCATGTGCTTTAGTGAATGAGGGTCAGCATCCTCACACCTTGAGAGGCTTTTTGTTAAGCACAATAGAATTTTACATCACGCTGTTGCATGAGAGCACAAACACCCTGAGCAGTGTTTAGACCTCCCAAACTTCCACTTTGGTTCATTGGCAGCATTTCCAAATAATATTCAAGTTGCTCAGCAGAGCATTTTAGAATTAAATAAATTAGACTAGTGAATCTACTTTCAGGAAAGGAAGGTGCAGCAAATTAAGAGCAGGTTTTAATTAGCAGAGAGCTACCATAGCCTCTTTCATGGATAAGAATCCTGAGAAAGCACACACAGAGCCTGGCTTGAAATACATACCAAGTATCTATCAGCTTCAGCTTTATCTGAACACAGTAACACAGAAGACAGTGCCATAACGCCCATTTTAAGAAGGCAAAACTAATGATGGAAGTTTTTATGCAGGCTAAATAAACTCAGCTGGAGAAAATAAGGCAGCTGTATGCCACACCACCTCTTCAATCTTCAGCAAAGCTGTTAGCAGGCTTTTGACCATAACATCTGCTACAGTTACACATTAGGAAGCAAGAAAAAAAAATAGCCCTCACATTCTAAATCAGAATCCTGATGCAATCCTGATGCAGAGACAAAGAAATGATGAAGAAGTTTCTGATAGGTCAGATTCTCATCTGCTGGACCAGTTTAAATCCAGAGTAACTGTTGAAATCAGAGCTCATCTGAATTTAAAGTAGGTCAGAAAGTGGCTACAGGATCCCCTGTAAACAGCAACTACCATTTGCATCTTATCACAAACATGATATTGACTGTTAACTTCTCTTCTTTTGAGGGACTCCACAAAAAGCCTGAAATCACCTCCCAGGTACTTTCATAATAACCGTCATCAACAGCTTTCTCTTAAAGACCGTTCTAATTTCCAGCCACCTGCCAGAAAAGATTTATTGTGGTTTACAACTGGAAAAATGAAAACCTAGAAATAAAATTAATAGTTTTATATGACTCAGAAAACCAGTGCCCTAAAATAGACCATATGTACCCACAGTCCGTTTGTTTTTTACCGACTACCTCATACTGCCTCCTATAAAGAGTCCAGTGACCAAACGGGACCAGTCTCTAAGTCAAACAATCACACTTTCTGTCACACGGCGTGATCCAACATGATCAGTTTTGCCCTGTCTTCTCCATATTACTCCCAAGTCATATCTTTAAAGTCTTTCTGCTCCTGGAAAGGACATCTTGCTAACTTTGTGAGGTGGTATGAGGAAAGCGCTGAATGAGAACTTGTACCAGGGCTCCAATGCTGTAGGGAACATTTCTGTCAGTCCACAGCACACGGATAAAAGACTCACGATAAGTATGTAGCTGGAAGCTTAGATACTCTGGCTTTGTCTTAACTTCCAAACGTATGGATTGCTCCCTGTGCTCGGCTCTGCCAGCTGTGCCAGCTAGGAGCCTCTCTGCTGAAATTAGAGCTGCAAGTTGCTAGACTTGTCAACAGTGCATAAACTCCCCCAGAAGAGCAGGGAGATATGGAAAGCGATTTTTTTAGCACAAAATCAAGATACCAAGAATAAAATTAATGAAGGTAATAGGGCCACAAGAGGAAAAACCTTAAATTTATCTTCATACTGGTGGCTGGAGTCTATGTTATAAAAAGAAGAATCGGAATTGTTCACTTAGGAGTGTGAATGCAACCTAGTTTGCAGTATGTGGACTTGATGAGAAGAGTTACACAGCAACTGTTAAAATAAATGCTTATAGCCTGTTTCGGAAGCAGTACACTGACCACGGGAGGGGAGAGGCATGCAGTTTGTCAAACACAGTGTTTCCTGCTTCTGCACACCACATTAAACCAAAACCAACTGAGATGCTTACCAACAATGCCCCTTCCCACATACCCCCCAAAACACACAACAGTTTCTGTCTTAACGCACACGCATACTTATTCTACACTTCTACATTTATTCACTGACTTCAACAAAAAATAGCCACTTCCACAATTAGCTGCTTTGGATATGACCCCAGACTGAGACAACCTTCGGCCAGTTTCCTACTCTCATTTTGCTCTTAGATCTCCTGTTGCTAAAGCCAAATTATGCTTCTCTCATAACTACATCTGGCTGCTATTTACATCACCAAGGACCCAGAGTGGTAAACATGCCATGTTGTAGTGGCCTGACGAGCGAAGGCAGTCTCACTGCAACGTCAGTACATGCTGCTGAGCTCTCCCCTCATTATCAACTTTTGCTTCATGCTCTCAAGTGTCAGCTATCAGGAAGTACCAGCTAAAAGGGAGGTTAGAGGTTTTATTATTTATTCACATATTCAAAGATACACATTTGTATACAGGTGACTCTTCCCTCAGCTTTGCTCTTCTTCAACCTAATTTTACAGAAGAGACATAGTCCTACAAACATGATGAAATTACAACAATTTCACATTATGGGCCCCATTCAGAGCAGCACCCTATACAAAAGCGTACAGGCCATTCCGTCTCAAGAAAGCACAAAATCTCCCATTCATAGCAACAGCTTGTAAGCACTTCCAAATCCTTTCATCATCCGCTCAACAGCAGCTGGCAGATGAGCAGATGATCGCTGTTCTTGGCCACAGCTGGCAGTACACAGACTCACGGTCCCTTCAGAAGCCCAGGTATTCTATTTGCAGCTCAATGCAACATTTACCTAAGTTGTAAATACACACCAGAAAAAACTACATAGCACACAGTTCTCCTGCCCAAAGACAAAACAAACCCCACAGAACAACCCACACCGAACAGCCTTGTATTTTATGCTGCGCTGTCGTGCTGTGCAGCAACTGTCCACCTGCCCTTTGGTGTGAATTCAGCAACAATTTGCACTAGCTGAAGCTCTCTTCCCACCGGCCAGCCAAGAGGCAAAGCAGCATTAACTGCAGGTTTTCAGACCACAAAACATGCAGTATTGGGTAAAGCAGAGCCATTTACCTCAGCAGGACTCAATGCACATGGGGCAGCATCACAGTAGCAAAGTGTCAAGAAAAAAAGGAAGAGCTTAAAACAGTGGCAAATTCTGAACAGCAAATAAACTATAGTGTTCTGGTGATTCCTTTCAGCTGTTGTAACTGCCTGGAATTTGATACTGTCCACAATTATCTTACCATGAGTATTTCATTACATGTGTTTCATGAAACGTAGCCATAAGCAGCCCCATAGAAAGAAGAGAGACTGGTGTTTCCTCAGCAAAAACCCTGGAGATTGATATTTCATCCTGCATAGTCCCCACTGCGAGGATCTGCGATCCCCTGTATGATACAGAACATATTTCTGTGATCCCCTGAAGGCATTTTCGGCTCCACAGTGACCTCTCCCACGTACTAGCGTCTCCTCCAGTCTAAAGCTTTAATACAGGCTATATAGATTCTACCTCAAAATGCAAGTAAAATGGCAGACAATGCATAAAAAAGAATAAAAGAAAAAAAAAAAAGTCTACCAGCCTGAAAGCAGTGATACCAAAATGACCTGTGGGATGACAGACTTGAGGAAAATGACCCAGCTGTAAGCTATGTCCCTGGGAATGTGGACAGTACAGAGCAAAGACCCGAGACTCTCAGCTCCTACCTGGTATCTTAATACAAAGGCAGCCACTTCCCTTAAAATTTCCACTTGTTTTTTCATTTCGCAAGTCACAGTTCAGTCAGCAACACCAAAATGATATCGCGACTCTCTGACAGAAGGGACACGAGCTCTCGCACCCCTGCTCAGAGGGCAGTAAAGATCCACATTTGCAAACTAGGTGAAGCCAAGTCTGACGTGTGAGGAAATGGCAGCAAGACTTCTGCGCTGGGGTCAAACACAGCAGTGGAAAGTCAACATGGGGTAAGCAGGAATTCCTCTTTAGGGATATAAAAAATAAAGAAAACTCATTAGAAAATTCCTTTACGAAAACTCATTAGACTCGACTGTACTGGACTTCTCTGGCAGTCCCTTATCTTCTACACACGCATCTATTCTTGTGTGTCATAGCTTTTAAAAATACAAACAAAAATGAAATCAGTCTTTTACAGGCAAATATATTTGTTGGGGAGAGACTCGATTCCAGCAGTGATGCGGCTTTTACAGTTTCTAGAACTTCTACACTCCAAACAGATTAGAATTCCAGATGCTCTCGCTCTTCCTTCCTTTATGGTTCTGAGTGAAAACATTGATGTTACTCATTCTAAACACAGAAAAATCCAAGACCTGAGTCTTCTGTCAATTGCACTAATTTGTTTCCCTTGGTTCTTCTCAATTTCTGTCAGCATAAAGTACGAGGGAGGAGAGAGCAGCCTGTTTGACAACTGCACGTAGGACTAGTTTTTGTCAGGTTTTCTCTTTCCTTTTTGATGAATTAAATAGCAGGCTGAATTGGTGCACATACACTCATTTCCAGAGAGCTCTCCTGACACACAGCAACTATTGACCCTGCCTGCATCTCTTCCTAACGCTCCTCAAGAAATATCTCTTTCTTTGGGGACATGTATTTCAGAAATTAGAAGGTGCAACTCAAACACTAATTTAAGACATCATATTTTGATTTTTCCAATTTTCTTATGGAATAAAATTTGAAAATCTGCACTAGAAATCATTTCTGCTCAAAATCAATCCAGACAGGCTGCTTTTCATAAGCTACTCACCTAGACAGCCTGCGGCACCTTTCTACAGCTGTGCTCTAACCCACAGGTCAGCCCCAGAATCCCAGGACACGTTTTGACCAGGGAGCCACACGCTACTGTTACAGCTGTGGCCTTGTTTCAGTATCACTGTGGCTAGAATCCTTCTCTCCTTATTGCTCAGAAAAATTAAACACATTTCTTGAAGGATGTAGAATTTACCCTTTCCAAACAGCACTGCAGTCTATCATACTTCAAGGGCCAAATATTCAACAACAGTTCTCAGACAAGTTGTGGCAGCCAACCCACAATCAGGTGTAGTTAGCTGAAGTGAGAATACAAAGATTACAACATCTAAAACAATGGTCATATGTCATTACTTATTGACTGTGACTATGAAGTGAAACTCTCCAAATGAGGCTTACAGTAGTTGTACATGTAAAGGTTTGCAAATTTGGCCCTAACCTGTCAAGTAACGATATTCAAGTCCCAACCCCTATTGCTATAGTCAATCCTGTGGACGAGGCACTAGGAGAAATGCAGCAAGTCAAAATTAAGCACAGTGGTCATTGTCTTATTAACACTGTGCTTTTCCCCTATAGTGACAACCTCTCACAGTGCCAAACAGATTCACTTCACTGAGTATCTGCAATGCAGAACAGCATCTTCAACACTGATTTTCATGTGTGTCACAGGGCATTGCTTCTATCACTTTACACTTCAGCTACTTACAATTCTTCCATAGCTAAAGCCCCTTCCCAAAAGAGTAGAATTGCCCCTGACTGGCAAAGCCAAACCAAGCTTGGAGATCTGATCAACAAGAATGTAGAAAGCCTTCTGTACTGCTGAATTAATTTATTGTTTACTAGTTCTCTCAACGCGAGGAGACTTCCATAGACTGAGATGGATTTCAAGAGCATGCATTTTCATAAGACATGACACATATACCTTGAGATTTTGGTTTTGCCTCAAAAGCACACCACCTGCCACTCTTACGGTTAAAAAATCAAAAAAAATCATATACCACACACAGCCTCTCCCCAAAATCTCCATTACACATCCACATCAGCTTTGTACCAATGGCAATTTACGTCACTCAATCTGATGTTAAATTCCCATAATAATGAAGCATCCATCTGGGGAAAGAAAAAAAAAATCTAGGTGCAAGGATCATCTGAATACCAGCTGCAGTGTCTGTGTGCCTACCCACGACAATGAAGATTACAAAGGACAAATCAGCTTATAACATCCATATTTCTTTCCTCTCTCTGTGCAGACAGCTGGAACATCCCTGTGCTAAAAGTCTCTTCCAGATAAGATAGCCATTTGGTTCAGAACAAGGAGAAAGTAAGTGGTGCTCAGCAATGTATTTTCTGAAACATGCATTCATGTGCATGCACACACACAGAGCTCACAGCTCTTCACTCAGAGCTCTCAAATTCCTCTTCAAATAGAGATGGGTTGCTAAATCCCAGCTCAGAAGTGCAGATATGAGCTGATTTCAGGCTGGGCATGAGCTGCCATTGTGACATCAGGCAACATATAGTCCAGCTTTGTGCCTCAGCCTACCTGTAAGTTTTTAAAAAACCCTCTCATTTATTTACCTTTCTGGGTCACTTATTTCTTTACTTTCCTGTGGATTACTTCTTGCTTGTCAGATATGGAACCCTCTACACCAGCTAAGTAGTTATTACTGTAAGCCTAGCTGTAGAGGAACAGGAAAGAAAAACGGTATTTGTTGCATATCTCATATCTCAGACTTTGAAAAGGTTCTGAACTGAATATGTATCTTATCAATACAGGCAACAAATAAGGCAATTTTGTTCCCCTGCATGTACTTGAGTGTTGCTTTTTTTAAAAAAAAAAACAAGCAAAACCAAAACAAACAAAACCAAACCAAACCTACTATAGGACATCCTTTCAAATTAAGTCAGAAAGAACATCTGCATCTCTTTTTCTGCACAGCAGCTGTAGCATGCTTGTACAGCCAGGGACTCTCTTCTAGCTGTGTTAAATCAAGAGGATGCAAGTGTGTTTCTGAACAAACACGACATGCGCAGTCAATTTCACAGATTCTAGAGATACAAGGATCCATTAAACCTTTCACCTGAACAAGCCACATCAAATAGCTTCATCCTGTTACACTCCACCAACCAAACACAAACCATTTGACTTTCATAAAAACATTATTCCAATATCCATCTTCATTTAGAACTGCCTGATTTCAATGGACAGTTGTAGCGTTCTAAGTAAGGCCAGAATTTTGTGCCAACTTTTCAAATTCCATTCTGTTTTGAAAACTTCTCCTCCCCTGTCTGATTGAGGCTGTTGCCTACTGGGGGCAGGAGGAGGTGATTAAAAAAAAATAATCTACTGTCATGTAAGCAGTTTGTCTCTCAAGTTTGAAGTTGTCATAAATTTTACAGCTCCAGTAGGCAATTTACAGAAAGTAAAGTGGAAAATAAGTGGTTCACCATCAGATAAAGTCACCATCATTGCCAGAGCAACTGGCAGATAAACTGAAGTCGTGGCATCCTAGATCCAAACCTGTACTTTGAATAATACACAATAATAATCAGATTCATATTAACTATGGCTCTGCAAAACCAGCTTGTATAGGAAAATTATATTGCAAATTCAGCCTCACAGAAATAAATCAGTGAGTTATCAGTGAAGTTGCTTCAAAGCTTCCAAACCACTCAAAGGACAGAGCTGATCCCCCCCATAAAAGCTGTTTCATTTTCACTGCCTACCTCCTACCCTCTGCATTTTTAAAGCAACTAAAAAGCTCCTGATGTAACAACTCCTTCATGCTGAATATCAACTCAAGCTTATGCCAGCATGAAAACACAAGAGTCGGTCACCAACCATTCCTGCAACAATTCTACCCACAAAAAAAATTAAAACATGCTGAAATACGAAGTTCACTGCAAGACAGCAGACATGTAATGCCAAATACTGCTTTAAAAACACCAACTGCCATTTGCAATACCACCATACATCTACAGACATCAAATCGGCACACAGCAACGAGACTGAAGCCAATGCAGTCCTGTAAAAGCAAATTAATTTGCTCTAAAACAAGCCTCATTCAAGAAGAGCAGAATGCTGGGAAGTAAAGGGATTTTCTCTCTGTACCATAAATAATAGAGGGAGAAACTGAGTAACAATCTCAGCCATGCAAATGTTTTTGCACTTAGACATCAGCAGAATGTTTGCCGAGTGTCCTGTTAATGAAGCAACCAAAATAAAAATAAAAAGCACATACAAACCCAAGCCAAGTTTCCCATGGGACAGTTGAGTTTTCCACTTTGGATTAGGTTTACCTCAAATTAGAAAAGAAGTCTCAACAAATATTTGGAGGGAGGGGAATCCCTCTCCTTTTCATAGAATCACAGATTTGTTTGGGTTGTAAGAGACCTTTAAAGACCATTTAGTCCAACGCCTTCTGCCACAGGCAGGGACATTCTTAGACTAGATCGGGCTACTCAAAGCCATAAGGATTGCTCTGTACTTAATGAATCCAGTTTGCTACAAAAGCCAAAGGATGTTCAACAAGTTTATTCCATCACCCTTCACTCCTGACTTCCAGGTAAACATGAGGACATAAGGACAGCTCAGTCTGGCCTCAGTAGCCTACACTATGAAAGGTCCTACAGTTGGATTTCACAGTACTAGCAGAATTAATCCTCCCTTGCTGGTTATTCTCTTCAGAAAAGCAAATGAAACATGTCAGTAAAGCATTGGATTTGGCTCCTACAAACAAAACCAAAACCAGAGCCCCCATCTCCCAATGTAGGTGGGAAGTTGTGTGAACACAACCTACAAATTTTACTCCCACTTCTGAACAAAACATGTTATACATGTTAAAGAGCATGCCAAGATTCAGGGTCTCATCGGATGTTGCAGGGAACATTGCATTTTGGATTCACACGATTAAATCCACAAGCATTCAGATATTGCTTCTTCTTGAACAAGCAGAGGTCCCAATCACTTTAGATAAAGTTTTGCCAGAGTGGAAAATCTAGGCCATTTTAGAAGTTGGCGACCAGTAATACAGACACTCATGGCCTTCATCAGGAACTGTAAACAAGAGCACTCCAACTGCAGCATCATATACTACCTGACCTGTAAACAAGCTGGGCCCAAGAGACCCCATGAAGCTCTGCACTGTAGTAGTCGTGCTGCTTCTGATGCCAGATCCAGCTCATGGCAGCTCACACATCCACCCCAGCACCCCAGAAGGGATAGAGTGTACCATCAGCAAGTTTGCTGATGACACTAAACTGGGAGGAGTGGCTGACACGCCAGAAGGATGTGCTGCTTTACAGCGTGACCTGGATAGGCTGCAGAGTTGGGCAGAGAGGAACCTAATGAAATTCAATAAGGGTAAATGTAGGGTACTGCATCTGGGGAGGAATAACCCCATGCATCAGTACAGGTTGGGGGCTGACCTCCTGGAGAGCAGCTCTGTGGAAAGGGACCTGGGAGTCCTGGTGGACGACAGGATGACCATGAGCCAGCAATGTGCCCTGGCGGCCAAGAGGGCCAATGGCATCCTGGGGTGCATCAAAAGGAGTGTGGCCAGCAGGTCGAGGGAGGTCATCCTCCCCCTCTACTCTGCCCTGGTGAGGCCGCATCTGGAATACTGCGTCCAGTTCTGGGCTCCCCAGTTCAAGAAGGACAGGGATCTGCTGGAGAGGGTCCAGCAAAGGGCCACAAAGATGATTAGGGGATTGNACATGAGGAGGAACTTCTTTACTTTGAGGGTGGTGGAGCACTGGCACAGGCTGCCCAGAGAGGTTGTGGAGTCTCCCACTCTGGAGACATTCAAAACCCGCCTGGACGCTGTCCTGTGCAACCTGTTGTAGGTGACCCTGCTCTGGCGGGGGGGTTGGACTAGATGATCTCCAGAGGTCCCTTCCAACCCTGACAATTCTGTGATTCTGTGACTTCACCCATCTCCCATAAATTTATGTCCATTCACAAATCCTTGAGAGAAGATCTGATGGTTTTTTTTCAGATCTCAGTGTGATGAGGACAATGTTATCAGTTCATCCCCAAAGGAGCTTAGTGACTTGCTGCAAAATTGAGGAAAGAATGGGGAGGGGAGGACAAAACATGTACTGACCTCGCGCATCGAAGAATTCGTCATCGGAGCTCTCCACAGAGTCTTTGAGGACATTCTGCATGTGCCACTGAGCACCACTGAAACGATGCAGGCCAGCTGGAAATAGAGAGACTCACATTAACCCACAGGAATGCTCACCTCTGCTCCAGGCTTAAAGAAAAAAAAATATTGATAAACAGTTTGTGTAGATGGCTCAGGAGGATCATTTTGGTCACCACACGTACTTTAATCTCAACAGTCAGCTAGAATTCTCAGGATGGCACAAAAATTACACCTCTCGCTTCCACTTAACAAAAGTGATTAAAACAAGTTCTTGTTAAAGATAAGCCTGCACCACTTTCGGCTAATTCAGTGACTCGAAAAGATACATTCTTTGCTGTTGAATTCACTAGGCTGTTCAATTCCAACACTCAAACTGTACATTGTTTCTAAGACGTGCAGCAGCATTTCCCCAGGACATGGCAGCAGCTCCCATTTAAATTCAATTTCACTTCTAAAAGAAGTGCCACCCTATTTAGCTCACAGATTTACAGACAAACGACTGAATTCTCACTCACTGACCTGTTTTCATCAGACAGCTTTGTTTTGCTGGAGCCTGGGGCTTTCATTTGAAGCTTGCCATTTGAAGACAGGAAGGCAAAACCACATCAGAACAGATACAGTAACAGATACTGCCATGACGACTTAGATGGCCCCAATGGATTACCCTACTCTAATCTGTAATTAGTAAATCAGACCTGCCTAACTATACCAGTTCTCCTTACATCTACAGCAACCCGACACTAGGAAGTAGCAAAGTACATTCCTTATACAAACAATAAAGCCTCCCCCAAATCGGTGGGGAATCAGGGATCAAATCCACCATATCCATAACAACACTACAGCTATGTAGAAAGGACCTTCGTTACCAACCAGCATGGTGTCCTTGGTTTTATTCATTTCTCCAAATGATGACATCAGACCTGCAATCTAATATCCTGAGGCCCTGTCCAAAAAAGCATTCTCCTCCTCCTAGTAGTAAAAGACCAACTCAAGCAGGGAAGGCATCCTTCTACATTATTCTGGGGGAACCACGCCACTAGGTCACAGCCTTTAGTTCTACTTTTACTTCATCTACGGCTGAACTAATCAGAAATATAAACAAAAGGTGGTAGGAGGAAGCAGATATTAGCTGGCCAAGAAAAAGAGTAAAAATAATAATCAGTTAACAGCATTTTAATAGCTTAAAAAAAAAAACCAAACCCCAAACCATTCAAAATAATTGGTTATTAAGGAGTCAGTGTTAATTACAAGAGTACTGTGTTTATTGGGAATGTGTCCAGTGATATTTGGCAGCTCACAAAGAATGCATGAAGATCATTACATTTACTGTTACAGATTTCTGGAAACTTTTACTAACTATAGGGAAGAGCAAACTGAATGATCCCTTACTAAACAACACCTTGCTGTCCTTCCATTCAAATATAAATATCCTAAAACTTACCACTATAGTTGTCAAAATAGTGGTAGAAAGAACACATTTCTGAACTTCTAACGAAGAAAAGTCAATGCTTGGAAGAGCAGGAATTCCAAATTTTCAAAGCATGGGAAAGAATGGGAAGCACCACAAAAATGACAGAGTGACAGATGGGAAAGGGAGAATTTGCAAAAGTCAGTCTTTGGATAAGAGCTCATACACTACAGAAGAGCAGAAGGAAGGAATAATCTGCCTCACCTTTGGAGATGCTAGATCTGAAAAACAAAATATAATATTATTACTTTTAGTAGAAGAATTCTTGAGTACATTACTCTTTTTCAGCTTATGCAGAATATTAGATTTCCTGACCACAGGCCTTCAGACCTATGACCAGAAAGAAGCAAAGCAGTAAACTAGGGAACTTATGAAGAAGCTATAAATGAAAGGCAGGTCCACACAACATGACAGCAAGCACGAGACAGAATGACAAGGCAAAGGCCTACCTCGAATATCTCATGAGTGTTCAGACTTTCCCTCTGCAAGAAAACAGCTCCTCGCTCAGCTACCCTGGTCAATCAAGTATCTGTGACTGAAGCCGAATTTCTGTGCTATGGATGTTTATTAAACCACGGGAATATTCAGACTATGACAGATAGACTTCATTGGTAACACACAGTTAATGCCTTTTAGGGTCCTGTAGATGCAGACACTCCCATACTGAACACAAATTTCACACTGAGAAAATTCTGCTCAGATTTTCCAGACCAGATGTCTGTACTGATGATAGTTCTTACAAGGATAAAAACTGAGGAGTCTGATTTTCATATATTTTGAGCATTCAGTGACTCCACAAGAAGCCAGAGGGCTACATGTGCAGAAACTAACAAACAAAAGTGCCACAACAAAAAATACCCTCTTATGGCAGCAGATAATTTGTTTTGAAGAGACATTTAGCGACCTGACTTTCAGAAATTCGTTTCCCTGCACTTTTTATAGCTGTGTAACTGTATGCCTCTAGTCAGGCACCACAAATGCTGGTATCCAAAGCCAGCAAACACTGTGAAAAAGAACAAACAAAAACAAACCAGACAAAACAAGTATTTAGCATTTTGGATAATTATTTTCAGGATTTGTCTTATCATGATTTAAAAGATCCTCCAATTTTTGTTATGTCAGTCAGCTATGGATTGGTGAAGTCCCATTCAACGTGGTCTTGGGCTTCCACCACTTTCCAGTAAAAGTTTAAGATTCAAAACCAGAAGGACCCACTCATTCTTCCTTCCGTTTCTTCTTTGCCTTTCCTGATATCTAGTCCCCGTGCAAAATCCACCTTCAAGGAACAAATACTAAAAGTTACAGGATTAATCCAACACCTGCAATACATGGACCAGTTCCTTCCATTTCATGGTATATGCTTTCTCACCTCAATTTTTATTTGGTTCCTCTGCTAAAGACAGCCAGTTCTTCTGGGAAGAAACTGTCTGCTACTGTTTGTTTTTACCTAACAGATTTTGAGACATTACTATGACAAACACAGCAAATAACATCAAAACCACTACAGAAAGCACTGAAGAGCAAGGTAGTTTCAGCATCTGGATGATTCACTGATTTGTATCCAACAATAACAAAGGCATTTTCAGCATGGTTTTCCCAATCAAATAAAAATTCATTCAGACCAAGACATATGTGACTGTGCTCCACTTCTGCATACCAGAATTGAACTAGAATTTAAAATTAAAGGATTCGGAAAGTAAATTATTTATCAAGGAAACCTCCTGGCATACAGGACAAAAAAAAAAAAAGAAAAACAAATATCCATGTTTCATTCCAGAAAATTTCAAATGGGTTGTGAAAATAATCTGTCCAAATGCTCTTTTGGGTTGATAATGTCAGCATGCAAAAGCTGTGTAGGCTTAATAAGAACCAAATAATCGCTCAGATGCTTCTGAACCTGTTGTAATAAGTATCTCTAAATGCCTTTGAGATACCACCTGAATTGTTTTTCAGGAAAAGGAGGTAAAAACAAAACAAGTAGGTTTACAGAATCACAGAATGGTTGAAGTGGGAAGGGACTCGTGGACTTCATCTGGTCCAACTCCCCTGCTGAAACAGGTCACCTAGAGCAGGTTGCCCAGGACCATGTGCAGACAGCTTTTGAGTATCTCCACAGAGGGTGACTCCACAGCCTCTCTGGGAAACCTGTGCCAGTGCTCGGTCACCATCACAGTAGAAAAAANTTTCCTGGTGTTCAGAGGGGAAACTTCTGTGTTTCAGTTTGTGCCCATTGCTTCTTGTCCTGTCACTGGGAACCACCGAAAAGAAGCTGGCTCCATCTTCTTTACACCCTCCCTTCAGGTATTTGTTGAGCTGGAAAGAGCAATACAAGACCACTGACCAAACACCTCAAATACAACAGAAGAAACATCAATGAGTACTGCTGTCACCTCACCTCTCCATTTCCAAGACCTTCCCAGTCCACTACACTCAAGACCAATATGCTTAAAACTTCTACAGACCACCATTAAGTAAAGGTATCATGGCTGGTACCTGTTACCACCTTTCCCGGCTGCTGCAAAGCGTATTCACCCCAGCACAGCAGAGAACATTCTTCCTTCTCAATGATGCATAACTTCCCAACGCCAGCCCACTAACAGTAATTACAGAATACAGTTGATTGCATTTAAATCCCCACAGGGTGCAGAGAACAGTTTCCTACTGAAGCCATGTTTGACAGTCTTATTGGAGAGAGAGAATGCTAAACAAAAGCTTAAAAAATTATGTTTAGTCTAACTGAAGCAGTAGTACTAATAAGTGCTCATTTCACATTTTCACCTTTTTTTAACCTCTGTTTTTATTTCTGTTTAAGAAAACCACTGTAACAATATACAATGTTTCTAAAGGTTGCAATTTTTTAAACCATCAGTCCAATATGGAAGTGTTAGTTCAAGCTTTTACTTAACACAGTAATGTACATATTTAAATTGTTTGTTAAAAAATACCACTGCAAAACCCCCACACAATACACCATCAGGCACGTTTAGTTCTGGGTTTTGGTTTTTTTTTCTGTCACACATCCAGTTGAAAAACTCTCCAATTATGCATTCACCTGGTACAGTAAGTATGATTCATTGAAGACTCATTCCTCATTATGAGTATCATTCATTTGCTATGATTCATTGATACAGTAGAGCACTGTTTAAAGACTTTGTAACAGCCACTGCTTTTCCTACACTCCCAGTTCCCTTAAAAATATAGATAAATTTGTACTCATTTTAAGGAAAAAAGATCCTCACCCTGAGCTGTTTCCAGACCAAAATAAGGACCAATAAAGCCAAGGTAGACAATTGTGCACACACAGGTGTTTGCAAGCGTGCAGATAAGAAGCCTTGTGACATGAAAGGAGCATCCTAGAGAGACAGTTCTCAACTGTGTGCCTCAAGCTGACACTGCTTAATGGCACAAATGGGCACGGAACTTTATTGGAAAGGGAGCAATCCACAAACTGCGTAATGCCAATGGTGGTGGGAGAAGCATGAAAAATAGTCTCCTATCGCAGTTTCTGGCTTTGGAAGCAACTGTCCAGCACAATCTTCATCCCTTGAAATTTTCAAGGCCCACCTGGGTAGAGCCCTGATCAATCAGATCTGCTTCCATAGTTGACCCTACTTTGAGCAGGAGGTTCGGTTAGAAACCTCCTCAGGTCCCTTCCCATCTGAATTGTCCTATAATCTTAAATCAGAAGGAAAAAAAACTGTGATCTGCTGGGGTAACAGGAAGTAATGAAAACACCTGTAGATGCACTGAAGAAAAATTTATGGCAAAGTATTGGGGCTGGTTCCGTTCAGTATCTCTGTCGAGGGCCTGGACGAGGGGATTTAGTGCTCCCTCTGCGATCTGGACAGGCTGGACCGATGGGCTGAGGTCAGTGGTATGAGGTTCAGCAAGGCCAAGTGCCGGGTCCTGCACCTGGATCACAACAACCCCGTGCAGCGCTACAGGCCTGGGGAAGAGCGGCTGAAAAGGTGCCCGGTGAAAAAAGGCCCCGGGGGTATTTAAAAGACATGTAGGTGTGGCACTTGAGGACATGGTTCAGTGGTGGACTTGGCAGTGTTAGGTTTACGGTTGGACTTTATGATCTTCAAGGTCTTTTCCAACCTAAACGATTCTGTGATTCTGTGAAAGGCCACATTCGTTCACAGAGTTCTGGCAGGAGATGTTTCTGCTCTCAGAGTAAACAGGAGGCGGTAGGAGCAATTGGCATTGGCTAAACTACTGGTACAACAGGGCGACCTCCAAGGTGAGGTATACAGATCTTAAGACTATGGAGTGTACTTAGAAGCAAGCTGGCTCTATTACTTCAGTAAGTTCATAGCAACCCGTCAAGGCTGTGCCAGACACTGCAAAAATATAGAGCAGCAGACATCCTGTTACCCTGCAGAACACACGATTTAAACACTTCGTTTGGAAGAGAAGCAAATTTCCCCAGCATTCAGAACTGACATGGGAAGGTCTGATGGTTTGGTTCAGGCCTACTCTTTCAAATGTATTTATTTATGTATTTTTAAACACAGTTGTCAATTCTGAACATATGATTCATTCTGAAAACAATCAAGCATGATTCTGGGCAACAGAAGAGCTGGATTCCATTCTCACTCCGCTACAGACTCCTTTTTCATCTCATGCAAAACCAAGGCTAATATTTCCAGAAGCAGCACTAATATCTAATATTAATACAATAGAAGCACAATGGGAAAATGCAATTGTCAGACCTTGGGATTATATTTTAACTTCATAATTTGTTTTAAAAGTCAGCTAACATTAAATTCTGTGAAAGCATTCTGGATATCCACAAGTCGATGGGGCCTGATGGGATGCACCCACGAGTGCTGAGGGAGCTGGCGGAAGTCATTGCTGGGCCACTCTCCATCATCTTTGAGAGGTCCTGGAGAACACATGAGGTGCCTGAGGGCTGGAGGAAAGCCAATGTCACTCCAGTCTTCAAAAAGGGCAAGAGGGATGACCTGGGAAACTACAGGCCAGTCAGCCTCACCTCCATCCCTGGAAAGATGATGGAACAGCTTGTTCTGGGCATCATCTCCAAGCATCTGGAGGAAAAGAAGGTTAACAGAAGTAGTCAACATGGATTCAGCAAGGGGAAATCACGTCTGACTAATCTGATAACCTTCTATGATGGCGTGAGTGGATGGGTGGATGAGGGGAGGGCAGTGGGTGTTGTCTACCTTGACTTCTGCAAGGCTTTCGACACCGTCTCCCACACCATCCTCACAGGCAAGCTTAGGAAGTGTGGGATAGATGAATGGACAGTGGGGTGGATTGAACAGTGGCTGACAGGTAGAGCCCAGAGG
>VZSZ01011078.1:107310-143850 GCA_013398815.1 Ibidorhyncha struthersii
TTGCAGAGCCTCCCTGGCGGCATTTCTCTGACGCCGCCAAGGAAAAGAGCAGAGTAGCCAGCTTCTCCAGGTCTCCCAAGAATTGGGAGAAACTCACCTTAAGAAACGTCTTAAATGGCAGCTCATCTTGTGGGAACAATGGGAGGAGGCAGGCGGAGAGCCTATGAGGGCTTATATCTTATTTACAGCGTGTCAGAAGACCCCCAAGTAAAGTGCAGTAAAGAAAAGGTTTGCCCAAGGAAGCATACAATTAAAGAGCTGAGCAAACGCAACCGAGTCCCAAAGAAACTTTCAGGCTCTGTGCTGATACCAACTTGGCAGGTATCAAACTAAATACATGATTTGCTCTGGCTGTTGCTAAGTGGCTCATTCAACGGGCCACAGCAAATACCCTCGAAAACAGTGAGGGAAGTGGTTTTGTCAGAGGCTTAAGTGGAATAGCCACGGCTCCCAGCAATTCTCACCCCCAGAGCCAGCTGCAAGTAAATGAAGTAAAAGTTCACCTTCCCCCGGCTATGGGTGATGGTGATACATGCTGGAAAGTTTGGCCTTGAGCCACATTGCCTTTGTGTTTCACTGGAAGTCCCCTGTAAAAGATTTGACCACATGGTTGCTTTTGCAAAGATGCTACAGTGTCACTAAGCCACCAAATAAAGTAATCCTAGAGAAAGGCTGTGGATATATTCACGGGTCTCGTGGCAGTACTGGCTCAGGGGAGGATCTCTGAAAGACATCTGTCATCCAAACAAGATACGTTTGGACAAAAGTAGTGAGTTCCCTGCTCTGTGCTCCTTCCTACTGTGAAAGTTGCAGTACTTTCCAAACAGCCGCCGTCTTGTACAGATGTGACCTGCCACCATCACCTCTGGGAAGGAGCAGGTTGGTAATCAGTGGGATAAACCCACCTATTTTAATTTGATGTCAACTCATTACGAGTTGGAGTAGGAATTAGAACAAAAGACAGATGATGGGACTGAAATGTAGTTTTAAAAGGTAGTTCAAAATGCAGGACTCCACAGCTATCAAATGTATGACAAACCCATTTGCAGTTTATCATAAGGGCTATCAAGACAACAGCATGCAAGGAAGTGATGGACAAACAGCAATTGTCTTCTCCCTGTGGGTCACCGAGGGCAAATGTGCATTAACTTCTGCTTTCTGTTATGCCAGCGCAACGTCTCTGAAATCCATGAAGTTGGCATACACAAAGGCATAATTTAATGTCTTATTTCCAAACTTGATGCTGTCACCTATGCGGAAGCCCAGCACAAGACTTATGTCTCACATCAGCATTATTTCAAGAAACCTACTTATACTGAAGGCACGTGCTAGTAAGAGCCTGTCAGTGATGCACATCCATGAAAACAGACCAGACACTGCTCTACTTGCACTGTAGCCCTTTGAAAAGTCTTCATCCTGCCCATACTTGCGTTCAGTCTGGGCATACAAAAGCATGATAAATGAGAAGCTGTTCCTAGGCTGAACTCACCCAGTCCTAACTGCTGTTAACCAGTTTCATAAAGGTAACTGTAACTTTTGAGGAGTGTTATGCTAACAGTCTCCACGTCAGCTACCGTGTGGAAGACACACCAAAACAGATTCTTATAATAATCTGAACAGAACTTTGAATGAGAAGGTTTTCTAGGGCTTGAAAGAATTTTGTTTCCAGGTAGGAAACAACAAGGGAGACTCCCATGAGACATTTACCTGTCTCAATATCTCTGTTCTTCATTAACTGCACTCAATGTAATAGCCAGACCAAGATTAAAATGAAAGTGATTTCTTTTCCATGCTCCCCAAATCTTCACTGGGAGAGAAAAAGAACCTGCCTAGAATAGCTCTTCTATTTAGAGATGCGAAGGAGTTCATACAGACACAAACCAATGCACCATTTACATAAAATATCTATACAATGTATCCAAAACTGTTTTATCAATAATATTTCTGCATAATATTATATTCTGGGTAAATACAAATACTGAAATAAGTCAATTCAGTCTCTTCCTTAAGCAGAAAACACAAGATGCAACAATTTAGGCATTAACATCTATATGAGATTCACGCTCTGCAAAGTGTTTTCAAAACCACCACATTCTATGCTCCAAAAAGATTTGGCTAATTTTGCTGGCAGAATAACTTTTCTCCTGAAATGCCTTGAGAATTTGAACTGTACAGAGAACATGAACAATACTGTACACGGATCTGTAAACATTAAGTTCCTCTCTCCTTCTTTGTGCTCTACCCCCTTTTGCTGACATGGAAAATGAAGTACAAAGACCAGAGGCAGAAGTGGAATCTTGGTGTACATTCCCAGAGCTCTGCCCACCATGCTCAGAGGTTCTTCGTTAAACAGCTCCTTTCAACTTACATCACAAAGAGCAAATTTAGTGCAGTGATGGCACACTACGAGATCTATCCCAAGCTACTATGTTTGGATAATATGGCAGTAGGCACAGGCTGGAACTTGGGTCAGGAGACACTACTACTGTATCAGTTTGATAGACACTGCTTTTTCTTGCCAGCCCAGCTATCTCTTCCCTGCACTCCTTTGCTAGAGAGAGAAAGCAGACATGTGAGCAATCTTTGCCTTTCATCAAAGTCATATTAGTGTCTATTTGAAAACACACTTCAAAATCAGACTCTGACACAGGCGTTGAAAGACGATTGAATTAGCGTTTGATACCAGTTTAATAGGATTGTTTGTAATTTGAACACAAACTAGCACCGCCATCAACAGGTGCCCCATCCATTGTTCAACAATTTTTAATGGAAACCATACCAGCAAACTGTACTGGAAGAATATGCTTTACAAAGCAGCTTTTTCATTTTCCCTGCCCCAGACTCTGTCATCTAGGAGTCACTGCAGATGTGCTGTCTCACCACCCACCATCCTCCCCCAAGGAGACAGAAAGAAATTAGGCCTTTGCACAATAGCTCTGGATGTAAGAAAGCATAAGCTTTGTTGTTGCTCACACACACTACCACAATTACTCCAACACATATTCTTCCTTAACGGCTCTTTTGCACTGGGCTAGATGCAGTGACTTTAAAAAAACCCCAGGCTTTCCATTGGCACGGCTGCCCAGCAGGCAAACTGCAGCCTTTGAAGGCAGTGAGAACCACAGTGCCTCCCTGGAGGGGGAAAGGTTAATTTACATTGTCCTCAATACCAAAGCAGACAACTGTCAGCCCTTGACAACATAAACCTCCAGAAATTTTTTCTTTCTCCTGAAGACTTGCAAAAGCTTCAGAGATTGTAACTAAATCTTTTTGGTACATAAAGGCACACCGTTTTTTTCATACGTTACAGAGGACATGTAGAACCTTGTCGTGGTTTAGGCCAAATCGGCCACTGGGGATGTGGGGGACCCCAGATGGGACCGACAGATGCTCCCCCCTACTCCTCATCAAAGAGAGAGGCAGAGGAGGGAAAAAGAGACTTATGAGTTTAGAAGGAACTAAACCACTTTAATGAAATATTAATAATAAAATAAAAAGGAAATAATGAAATATATACAAAACCGTATCAAGCTCCCGGGATGACAATCATGACACCGGCTGGCACTGGGGCAGTCCCAGGCTGGACTCAGTGATGGGTGGGAACTGGATTCCGGATCTGCATTCAGTATCGGGGCCAAAGGCAGACGAACAGACAGAATCCTCCTCAGGCGTCGGCCACTGAAGAGAGAGAGAGAGCTGACCCCTTGATCCCTCAGCTTTTACACTGAGCATGAGGCAGATGGGATGGAATACCCCGTTGGTCAGTTTTGGGTCACCCGTCCTGTCCGCTCCTCCCCGCAGGTGGGACCCCACTGCGCTTTTCCGCTTCCGACCCTCCGACGGGGCAAACAACAAAGTTGGTTGGCCTTGGCTGTTACAGCGATAAGGATAAGCAAGAGCCTCTCCGCATGCCATGCCTGGGCAGCAGCTATAAACACTGGTTTTATCACTCTGAGACAGCGAACACTGTCCGCACAATATGCTGTTAATTTCAGCAGTTAGAAGAGGCCCAGCTAAGAAGCAAAGTTACTGAACAAAACTGGTCCTGTTTTACCTCAAACCAGGACAAACCTCTACAAGAGTTATAGCCAAATAATTATGTGAGAAAAATATACCAAGCCTGGCAATGGCCTGAGCTGGAATGCCTTTAAAGATATTTATACATCCAAGTACCTGTTGAGAAAATAATATAATTCCGAACACATTTACTCATAATTCCAAACACATTTTGTTTTGCTGGTGACCCACGTTCTTTTCCTTACAATAGAGCAGAGAAACTCCTCTCAAGACAAAGCCTTTGTCAAAGGATGTTCCCCATCATTACTAGGTTTTCTGGTGTTGCGAGATGTCTAATTACAGAAATCAAACCTTGTACAAAACATGGTTTGCATGCTAATTCATGCAGCAGAAGATCAAGACAATAGGCAGTGCCATGTGTTAGAGGCAATACAGAGCCCCCTGAGGATGGGAGCTCGGAGAATAATGCTGTCAACTGACACTATTGCGCCCTTGAAAACATCTGCCCACCTAATGACCCAAACCTGTTCAAACTGGGCAGGGAAAGTTGCTCTAGCTGTACACTTCAGGGCCTTGGCAGCAAAGCTGAAGGGTGGTTAGTATCTCCAGGACTGAATCCAAGCCTGGCTTCCATAGACCTGTGCTTGCTGACACTGGGTTCAATCTGGTTTAAGCAGCCTTCGGAGCCAAAACAGGAGACTGCTGAGGAAGTAACGGAAATGGGAGCTCTGTCCTCTAGAGCCAACATTGTTTGTCCAAAGTCAGAAGATAATTGCTTGTTTCAAGAAGGGGTGATGCCGAGTGCAACTCCATCAGCAGTTGTGAGACTGCAGTGATACAGCAGTGTGGGAGTCAGGGAAAGCAGCTGCTGAGGAGGGTGCAGTGAAGGTCAGGAGAACCCTTTAGACTCAGTTCCTACATCCTCCTTGGAGTCTCCATAGAATGTGAGAGGCAAGCCCTAAGGAGCAGACACCATACTGAGTCAGAGAAAACAGCAGGCAGTAGAGCAGCTCACAGCCAAGTGTTGCACGTCAGCCACCCACCAGAAACGGGTTGCACTACGCTGTTTTACTTGGAAGGACTGAGAAATTCTCTGGCAGCAGATACACCTGCTTTGTGGGTGCTCATGCCAGTGAAACAGCCAAAGAAGCTGTCCAGGATCCAAGAACAAGCCTTGAGATGGCAACTCTTGGCAACGTAACTTCAAATAGTTTGAGAGGCCGCTCCACACTGTTTATATGTCACCCACAGCCAAAACAGAAAAGAGACAGGATATGTCAGAGCTCAGCGCTTTAGAGAGCAGCATTCTGCCAAAAAACAAAGGTAACAAAATCATAATCCACAGAGGACAGCAATGGATGGGCAACTGGTCTCAACAAAGACTTTATGGTACTCCCAGGTACAGGGAATTCTCTAGCAGGAAGGTCCGTGGCTTGGTGAGGAGGCTGTGATGTTCCAGGTTGCTGCTAGCTCTAGGTAATCCCGGATACCAGAAGGGCCTCATACTGCCCTTATTACTGAGGTTGCACTGACTGACACTGGGATTACTCAGCTTTGCAGCTGAGGTTGGATGCGTGGCTGTAAAAAGTCCACAACAGACACAAGGCACCCAGACAAATGCCCGGCAACGAAAATTTTCCGAACAATATCACAGGTCTTGGTCTGCAGAGAAGCAGGGTCTAACTGATGGCCAAGACAGCTGTCAATAGCTGCAGGAGCAAGAGCTGAGGGAGGCTCAGCCCTGAACCCGTCAGCCCCCTCAACTGTTACTTCTTCATTGGCTCTGAACTGAAAGATGCTCTTTCCTCCTGCCTCAAGTCTTCCCAATAGCCAGAGCCATCCAATTAAAGGTCTGTCAGAGCAGGAGCAGACTTGTACTGATCAATAATGTCAGGACTGGGGACTTCTTAAGTGCAGGCAAGGAAAAATGGTACCGGCTGGTTTAACTCCAGTGCTCTCCAGTATTGGTAGGAAGGAAGGCACAAGGTATAAAAACAGATGGAAAGAAAGTTGATAAGAATTAAAATCACAGGAATAAAGCAGGATTTCGTAAGTAATTAATTTGCATCTAGTATTTGTTACCACACTGCGTAATCACTACTTTAATCAAGACTGACTGTTTTCCCTGCACTGTTTACAATTTAATAAAAGGGAGAGATTTGCTGAGCACAAGGCAAACAGCTTCCAGTTCCAGATCGGAGACAGAAATACAGCTCACAAAAATTCCTTGGGTACAAGTGAGAGCACATGGAAGATGTGCTCCAGACCCTCTGGGAAAGCTCCCATGTTCAAATATGCCTCTACAGTCATGACTTTTTATACCTGGTAGTGCTGCAGAAAGAGTTACTTTGAAGAAGCAATCCTCTCTGTCCACTCTAAATACCATACAAAGGACAGTGATCTTCACAATTTTCAGAAGACCAGTTCCACAGATTAAAAAACCCCAAGTGTTCACAAATTCATGAACCAAAACTTAAAGGAATAGTATGAAATTGTAGCAGCTGCAGATTTTTATGCTGTTACTTTAGGGCATTTGGGAGCTTTTTCATTAAGTTTTGACATGGGTAGGGGAGGAAGCTGGAAAAAGAGGGCAATGTCTTGATTTTCAAAATGTTAGAGTACAGGTCGCATTTGTCAAACTTTCCACGCTCAAAAGTCAAGACAGGACAGTGACATAACACCACATTGAGAGGGACCGGCAGAAGAAGCAAGCAAACCCAAAGGTACATTTTTTATCTAGATTGCTGCAAACACACAGGAAAAGCCTAAGTTAATCAGCGCCTACTGATTAAAACCAAAGGATAAACCTGCCATGTCTACATGCTGGTTTGCTCTTACTATAATTTCTCGGGTTAGATCTCTCATTCTTTCAATATAGAATAGCTCAGATTTTGTCCTGCCTTGCCTTCCCATTCTAACCCACTGTTAAAGAATAACCCAGACTCTCCAGTCTCCAATATTACTGACACTCACTTTGCTTTATTGAGCCCTTTCTGATTTTTCCATTAAAAAACAGAGGAAGACAGTGATAAAATTACGGGATCTGTCCATTTAAGTGGATAAGCACAGGGCATCTATTCTTCCCATGTGGAAAAGTCTATCAGTTTCCCAATGTTATTTTTCATAAAGGCAGCCTGTTTTTTCTAAAACATTGTTATAGCAGCTTAAGGCGTCGCTAGGAAGCCTTCTTCCCAGAGCCTGTTTGCTGGTCCGTAGCAGAGTAGAATGTTAGGAAAGACCAGCAGGAGGAAGGACTACGATAAATGCAAGAAGATTTGTTGATGAGTATCACCTTGATCCTAAATCCAGCTTTTTTTTTACTGAATGAGGGACTGGGTGTTTGAAGAAGAACAACCAACTGGATACATTCAGGAGAACAAAAATTAAGTGCTAAAGGAGTAATCAGACAGCACAGCCCTCTGGGTGCTTTAGACAGTCGGCTATTTTTTGTCATCTGTTTCCTAACTGAAATGCTGAGGGGAGAAGGAGAGACCTTGACACCAGGATTTTTAGAAGCATCTATGAAGCATTCCTGTTCTGCAGTGCAGCAGCTCTTTGTGCAGACATACCCAGCCTTGATTTCCACGGGCTTGCTCAGGCGCAGACCAATCTCAGCCAGGGCAACTGATCATTCTGCTTCTGGGGGTGACACTGCGAAGTGGCCGAACTCTGCCACAGGTCCACAGCTCATCGCACCCAGCCAGGCTTGTGGACAGCTAGCTGCGTGATGGCCAAACCTGCATGAGCCATGCTCACATGCCAGTCACACCGTGAGCGAGGTAAGGCAGAGGAGCCCGAGGAGCCCAATGAAGTGGGAATGGAAGGGTAGCTGAAGTTGTAGCTACCCTGTTCAGCAGCGTGGAGACTTTCACACCATCCTGCCGTGCCGCCCATACTGCTTTCACTGAAGTTGGACCTATCCTTGATAATTATGTGACTGTCACAGCTGAGAAGCTCAGAGTGGCACAGCTAGGCTGGCATTAAATTGTCACTGTCACATACCAATAGCCATATAGCTGTGGCATCAAACAGCTTCTCTGAAGCTGCAAAGCACCTGCAGGAAGCAAGGGAGCGACTTGTGTAGTGAGACCCTCTGAGTTCTCTGCTACTACAGGTGTATTGCAATCAATAGCCAAGTAAAGCTGTCAGCTATAAACAGCCATTATACTTTGACAATAGCATACACATTTCTTTAAACCATATTTAGAGAGTTAACAGTTTGGAAAATCCCACCATAGATGAACTGGAAATGCACAATGCTCCTAAAAAAGCATTTTTCCCCCAGGACTTGCACCTTGGTTTCTGCTGGTACACAAGTTATTCAGAACCAGCTCACAAAAACATTCACAAGTAAAGAAATGCAGATTTTTTTATTATTATTATTATTTGCTGCACACTCAGAAGGTACAAATATTCTCAGTTCACTCACTGCTGGTTCCTCCTCCAAATTCAGCTAAAAAATTTAGTTAATAATTTGGTAAGAAGATGTATGGTCAGCGGGGGGAAAGCTCCCCAACTCAAACTTTTCTATCCATCAACACACAAAGGCCCAGACTGCATCGAGACTGACTCTGCAGGCTGCGGCGCATATGGGGGGTGACTCCACGCGTGTCACCTCGTTTCCCTGAGCCCCATTTCCTCCTGCTGCAGAGGGAGGCAGGTGGTGCATTTCCTCGCCTGTAATACAATTCTAGATCTATTAACATTTCCAGTAATGGTTTCTGTTGAAGCAAGCAAGACTCAGCTACTATAACTCCCAAACTGCTAGCTTCTTCCTTCTCTAGCAGGTGTCCAAACAGCCTCCTAAGGTATGTGCAGCTTCCCACCAACAGAGAATTACCGTTCTCCTGCTGATACACACAGACACCGCAAACTATTGGCTATTTCAATACCCACTTTGTCTCTAGTAAGAGGAGTAAAAGAAAAAAAAGTCTCTACCTGTAGGCAAAGTCACAGAATGCTGTGCAAAGGAGAGAGAAAAATCTCAACATTAATTAGAAACTTCCCTAGAAGTGACAGACTGAGGGGGATTGGACAAAGCTGACACTCGAGTGGCGGAACTCTGCCTCAGGATGCTCTAATTTGTAAAGCAGATTGTCTCAAGGGTCTGTTTAAACAGATTAATACAATAATGCTGCTGAGTCATTGTGCTTTCACTGCATCTCAGCTTCCTCTGAAGACACTACCAGCAATAGCTCTACCGGGTACCAGCAGCGATGTGATTGAGCTTCCTCAATGTGGTAAGGAGGTGTGCAGTGAAGTGGTATGTGCCCTTCAACGCTGCTGAGATGGATCAGACCCAGTTAGGTTACTGTCTCAGCAAAAGCCACCAGAGTGCTGTAAGAAGATTAAAAAAAAAAATGTTTTCCATTGTTAGAGTGTTTCCAAATAAACCAAAAGGACACAGACCTTGGGCGTATGAACTTACCCACTTTCCTAAACATCTGTCAAAATGGAAAAGCAAAAACATTTACTATCCAAATCAAAAAACACTGAAACGGTGGACTGGAAAGACAATGCTACTTGGTGCTCTGGAGACTTGAAACTGCTCTGTGGGCATCTGGCAGACTTCAGCAAGCTTTCCTCCCATGCATGTATGTGGAGCTTTATTCAGTTCACACACATTCTGTTCAACAGAGGAATCTTCCCCTGGATCAGCTTTGCTAAGACATGCTGCCTAGAACCACAAACGAAGCTGATGCAGCTGGATTGCTGGTCCAAAATCATGCCTCCACATACGCCAGGGCAGTGCCATCAGCATAATGCAGAAGAGCAAGTTAGTAATCCACGAGCAGAGACACCTGAAGAGGTCAGTGCATTCACGGGGGTGACATTCTGTGCACCACCTCCCGTCTTCCCACTGCTATTAATAACCTCTCGTTAGAGAAGTCTTCATGCTGAAATTAAACGTCACTCTACACCCCCTGTCTCAGACTAATTACTTACAGAACATTTTTTCTCGGTGGCACCCATGGCCCTCTTACTTACCCGTACCGTGTACGAGAAGGCAAAGGAACCATCTGTGTAATGCAATAGGGAGGAATAATACCAAGCATGCAGAGACTATGCTTGCAAGGCTGCCGTTTTCAAACCCCTCCACGACCCTCCGAGCTCAGCTACTCCAGGTTACAGTCAGCCTTGCCCTTTCTCTGACAAAGGGGATTTTGCTAAATTTTTGACACTGAGTCTTCATCCTGCAGACACAGTACCTGGTGCGTTTTCAAAGAACGCTACTGGGCTGCAGGTATTTTTTCCCCTGCTTCCTTGCCACAACCCAATCCATCCTACCTTTCAGCACAAGCCAGGTGCATTGAGCAGACATTCGTGGTTTTCAAATGTTTCGGGGAAGATTCAACCTGGCAGCAAGGTTATAGTGGAGAGAGATTTGCCTCTTCCACTTGTTCTGCTTCTGCATAACTCACTGCCTAAAGGGTCAGTGTCACATTGCCCACGGGACAAAACATACACAGGGCAAAATAAATCCTTTGCGTCTTTCCCACAGCATTGACACTCACTGATCCGGAGCCCTGCCCTGTCTGGGACCGGGGGAAGGCCTCTGCTGGTCTTGGACTGGTAATGACACTGGACCCCTTCTTTGTACGACCCACAAGGCACAACGTGTCCCTGACGTTCACCCCAGCCCCAGGGAGTTCTGGCTGTGCCTGCAGGTGAAGTCCAAGCCTTTCAGAAAGGGAACAGATGTGCTAGCTGCTGGAGCTTCTTTGATGGGTAGCCTTCATCTTAGACAGTCGGTTCTGTTTTGGACAGATTTCAGGACACTGGAGGACCTTAAGGAGCCATCCATATGGAATTGCCCAGCTTGATCTCCCTTGAGCATCTCAGTTCGGGTCCATTTGAACAATGCTATTTATGTTTCATTAATACTGGGGACTTTTTGTTCTGTGCCAGCTCAAAAAGGGACAGAAACTGCTACAGTGAGTTAAAAAAAGGAAGAGGAAGAAGAAAGAAAAGGAGAAAGAGTCAGCATGTGCATTTTAAGAGGTTTATTAATAACTGACAGCGATGGTGCCACCTCCTGCTGATACAATCATTGTTAAGCACGTGCTCCTGAGGTGGTTAGAAATCCACACTGGAAGTCTTGACATCAGAAGCAACCAGGCTTTTCTTTCTCCCCCTTTTAAAGAAGTTTACTTATTCTCTGTCACCTTCCTGCTCCCCCGGTTCTGTTTGGTTGTTTTTTCCTCAGCCTAAATACTCGGACTGGTTGCAGAAGCGGGAGAGGAAAGTCAGAGGGATGGGGGTTGCGGGCGGGGGGAAGGCAGAAGCAGCCTTACCTTTAGTTTAATTGGTGCTACTTAGTTTCATATTCAGAACGAGCTTCTTTTCCCAATTGAAAGACAACAGACAATTATAGAGAGCGTTACCTTTCATTTTAATTTCAGCCACATTTACAAACCTCAGAGACAAATGAAAGTTCCAGTGAAAACACCCTGACAGTGAACTTTCAGAGCTTTCATTCAGCTGCCTGCGCGGGTGTAGCCCAGAACTGACAATATGAAGACCAGGTTCTTTGCAGATTGCCCCAAACTGAGGACCAAATCCTGACTAACACTGAGTGCTAAACTCCCAGGAGCTTGTCCCTACCAAGACTTCACTGGAACAACTAAAGACCATCTACCGAGACATGCACCTTCGTAACATTGCTATCCTCATGTTTGACTCACAGAAGGAAAGGAGGAGCCAAAGATAAAAAAATTAAATCAGTGCAATAAATGGGACTCAGATTCCCAGGAGAGGTTAAAGCCTGCAGAAATTTGGGATTGCTTAATTTCTGTCAGGCAGATGCAAGTAGGATGTCTCAAGCTTTCGTTCTGCTCATTAGAAGGCTGAGCAAAACTTTGCTGAAGACAAAGGGGGTGGTAGCAGAAAAAGAACTGCAATGTAATTTCAAAAAAATCAGCATTTTCTGCCCATGACTTCATCAGCACTGATTGTTCTGTTGCTCTGCATTTGGTTTGATCAAGATAACTTCACTGAGTACCACTTGCTCAAACAAGTGCTTTACAGAGTAAGAATTTAGACTGCGCTAAGTGATAACTGATTAGCACTGCTTTCATTTCCATGAGGAAGTAAACGTCAAAGGCATCTTGAATAGCTTGAGGTACATCTTTTCTATCAATATAAATCAACATATAATGAACAACAATATGAAGAAGAAATCAGCCTGAGTTCGGACACGTTACCAGAAACATCCCGTTTTCCTTCCAGCTGTCAGCAGGCGGGACAGACTAATGAGGCATTGCTTTTCCATGTCAAGCTCACTACAGTTTGCAGCCCCCTCGCTTTTTCATCGCACTTTGTCTATTTTAAAATAATCTGCCCACAGAGAGGAACACTACATGGTACGTCAGGTATAAGCAGCCAGGACACCGTGAGTGAGCTGAGCAGAGCACAAGACAGCAGTCGGCTCCAGGTACCCTCACAGGGTTTACTCCACAAAGAGCAGCCGGTGCCACACTGGCAGTGCCGAGTTGTTGATGGCCTCACAGCAGCCTTCAGCTGGGCCAGAAGATCAGCCTTCTGCGGTGTTAGCCCGCAGACCCGCTCGGCCTGAGGCTGCCACCGCTGCGGCACAGAGTGCAGGGGATGGGGCAGACACCCTTCTCGCAGCTGTGGCACTGGCCACAAAACAGCAGTGCTCTGTCGCTGTCGTTTGAGTTCCAGTTCAAACACAGCCCCGGCTGAAGGACTTCTACAACTACAGGGATAATGAAGGGCTGTTGACTGGTAGAGTGGGGCATCTATTGACAGCCATTCTCTCATACAATAACGTAAGTTATAGCCTTTCCTTGCTTCCAAGCCTATAAAATCTTATTGTTGCTTAACCTCTGATACGTGCACAAACAGGAAGCCAAAACCTTTCCAAAAAGAGGCAACAACAAAGGAATTCTTATCAGTTAACACAGACCAGAGTAAGTCTTTCTGCAGAAAAAAATCTTCTTTATATGACACCCACGCTGCCTCCCTTTCCCAGCTCCTGTCTAAATCTTCCACAAGTATTAAGCCCAATTTATGTTACACAGTGACCAGGCTGAGAAAAGCCAAAGGGCTTGGCAGGCGAAAGCATCCCTCAGCTTTCAGTCCTGCACGTTTATTCCTCTACCACAGAGTGCTGTTATACTCTGATCGCGCCCTTTTGGATCGGGGCTGCATCCACTCCCAACCACGTAGGTGGCTCAAGGTCAGGTTTATGTAGTGGGGTTACGAGAAACAACACTGAAACAATCCTTACGGGAACAAGACAAAGACACCAGTGACGTTCAGTCCCTACTAATTTTAGTGGAAGTCCAAAAGACTAGCAAGCGGTTTCAGAAATCATCAGAGTCAGCCAGGTTCTGGCTCCACGGAGGTTTCAGGTACCAAACAGAGGGTGGAGGATGAGTGCTTAATGCATAAGCAAAGCTTACAATTCTCAGTATATACAAAGTGCCATTAAAAAAAAAAAAATCTGTGTATCTAAGTCTTGAGAAAACATTCCTCCCTGTATTAAACAGATCATGACTGAGAGCTACTGAGACATAACTCGTTCTCTCTCATTACTCCCATCCCTTCCTCCCCCATCTCTCGCACTAATCTGACAGTTTGGTGCACCACGTGTTCCCCGTGGGCAGTCTGCTTGCACTGACCCCCAGAGAGACGTCCTGCTCCAGAAACCGGAGCTCAGAGCGGGGCCCAGCCGCACCCCTCCAGCGGGGGCTCGGCAGCTTTCCCAGCCCCAGACGGAACCACACCACGTCTTCCCGCAACGCCTTCTGCAGAGCGGGCTGGAAGCAGCGAGCGCACAGCCCCGGGCTGCAGCTTTCCCGCCCGGTTTACCTTCTCATGTGGGCTCAGACCAGTAACACCAGTCTAACCCAGCTGGCTCCTTTGGCCCTGCACAGGACCAGGGGCTCTTGCCTCTCGCGGCCACGATGAGATTGCTTCCTCCTGGCCCTGTGAGCCACCAGGCACGGCACCAGTTCTTGGGCATCGGCCGCGGCACGCACCCCGGTTTGTCAGGGTGACCCCGACCCGTGTGCGTGCCTCTGGCACAGCCAGACTGAAAACACAAATCCCCTCTGAGGGAATGTGGGGCAAAAGGAAAGCACTGACTACAACCTTGATGCTGTGGGACCATAATCTCTGCTTTTTTAAAGCTGGGATCTATAGTTAGATTTACATGCATAAATGTGGTACGGTAGGAAGTTGACTGAAGGAAAACTTGTGTAGCTCGTGAATTAGCTCTGAATTCAGCAATTTTTACACCTATGCCTATATAATTACTTTAAAAGTTATGCATGTCTAAAAGCATCTTGGCAAATGAGGGGGCTGCTTAAAAGAACATTTAAAACAAAAAAGTAAATATATTAAAAATCAGTCCTTGGAAAATACTGCTCAGCAGCAGTGACTGAGTTTATTCTGTGAAAAGAGACATCTTCCTACAGCAAAAAGAATAAAGAAAGCAACCAGTCAAGAAAGACCTCGTCCCCATGAAATGTGTGGAAGCAAGAACTGAACTTTGAACGCTGGGTTACATTTCCTTCTGTGCAGGGTAATGCCTGCATGTTAAAATGAAATCCTGTTTGGCATTCCTTCCAGCTGTTCCCAGTGAGGTACGTCAGCAGGCCGGCTCTGCCAGACAGAGCCCTGTGCCACATCAATACCGTGGCAGCGGCCGGGCGCTTCCCTCGCTGCGCCAGGAGCGGTGCGAACCGCGCAGCCCTTTCACCAGCACGTCGCAGCCTCTGGTATGCAAGAGACAACAGGGGGGCACAACACACAGGTGAAGCACAAGGAAACAGGTGATAAACGACCCGTTGGGACCACTGTCCTTCAGCTTGCTTTTCACTCAGACCAGACTACCATCCTGAAACATGAGTGCAATCTGGTGCTTCCGGCACGCTGCAAGAGCGAATGTGGGGTCTTCTGAGGAAAAATCTACCTGAAAACTATTATGTTCTTCCAGGACATACCTTGAGCAGACATACTAAAGCAGATCTTCTATTTGGCTGATAACTGACTGACATGTACATCATGAACAGAATCCCTTTTCCTATTGCTTGTGGATCAGTTCTCAAAAAAAACCCAAACCAAGAAAACCCACCTCTTTTTCCTAGTGGAAGGAAAGTAGTCCATAGAGAAGCAGGATGTGCAGAAAGGTATCCTCCAGGAGTAACCCGGGGACAAGGCAAGCCAAAGAGAAGAAAGGAGTTCGGTTATGCTCTTACATTGACATTAATGGAGGTTGAATTAGGTCCAGCATTACTAGAAAAAAGTAGCTCTCCAAAGCACTGGTAGAGCAAACACCGTTGCCATAACTACCTCACTCCCAGAAGCACGCTGGTTTAATTTCTACAGTTAAATATTTACAGAGTAGATTGCGCTGCTCGCTGCTCGGAGAATGCAAATGTGCAGTTCTGTCTTCAGGGTCCTCACAGAGGATCTCCCTCTCCCCCTGCGCCATCGCGCCCTCCACACCCGGTTACCTGTCAGGGAGGAGCACGGCTGCCCCAGGAGGGAGGACAAGCCGGGAGCAGAGGTACCCACGGCACAGGCTGGGAAGTGACCGCACCAGCAGGACACAGTCCCACAGCACCTGAGCACAGCAGGATGGCGACAGTCACAGGTCCCACCGACAGCCCCGGCGTCACCATGCAAGGCAGCGAGTCGCAGCCAAGGTCAAGTGAGTCTGCATGAGCAGGGGGGGACCTGGGTGTACGTGTGGCACAGCTTGGGCAAGGACCGAGGACTGGCCTGGCTACAAGGGGGACTCGTGGCCACAGGCAGAGGTCCTGGGCAGGATAGTTAGGGCAATTAGTGCCTGTTGGGGCACCCAGGGTATGGCACTGCCCTCTCACTAGACTGCTCTGATTTGCTTCTACCAGACTTCACCCAAATCACTATGAATCCCTCTGTAAACCTTAGTTCTACTTCGGCTATACATGACTGCAGCAATTTATATTTGTTGGAGTTGTCCACATGTCTATAGAACCACTGAATTCTTTCATCCTGTTTTTGCTTCAGCCTTCTCACAGCTCTGACACTGCAGAAACCTGCACATAAAGAATCAAGAAAAGAGACAGGCCTGCAAAGATCTTGCAATGAAATCTAGTCCAGATCCATGGAAGTGGATCCTCCGCGACACCAGGTAGAATAGTGTGTTTCGGGTATCTAACCTGTTCCTGAAGACTTTCAGCAATGAGAAACAGCACAGACTCCAAGAAAATGTATTCTTCGCTATCATGTATACCATCAAAATACAAAAGTGCTTCTGGTACGCGCCCATGATTTAGCTTTAAAGAAGCAGGGACTCAGATACATGACAGTGCTTTAAATAAGGGCATAGCCTGTTAACGTGGCTCATTAGACACATAGTTGACAATTGCAGTGGTATTATGGTTGCACTTTTCAGCCCCATATATAGTCTCTATCAACACACTGTGACAAGAATTACGCACATGCCTAATGCTTATCTGGCTTCATGCCGATTTGTCCCTCAGAAACAATGACACGTAGAATCACTTTAAGATTAAGCCCTACAATTACAAAAGTTTTCAGGGCAGAAACTTCACAACTGTCTAGCTTGCATGTGTAAATAATGCATTACAAAATCCTTTAGTTAAGTTCCTTCGGAAGACTGAAGAGCGTGAAGTCCAGGATCCTACCTAAAGCCTTCACTCTCCTCACATTTCTGCTCCAAGAAGGCACCCAAAAGCCACAAATTACTCATCCAGAAAAAAAGTTCACTTTGGCATCATCAGTCAGAGGACACCACTCACAGCACCACGGGATTTAAGAGAGAAAGTACGTTTACTTGGACAGATGACCACGACGTTATTTCGAGGCATGTGGTAGTCTTGACTCTTGTAATGTTTCCGGGTACTCCCCTGCATGTTGGGTGCTGCCTATTCCAAATGGGTTCGGACGGAAGTCGTCTTAAATTAAAACTACGTTCAGTCCTAGGAAACAAGTGTTGTTTATTAAAAAATAAAACATCTTGAAAACACTTTCACAAGCATGTATACACACACATAGAGGCACTCTGGCTTTAATCTTTTGGACTTAAAAACAGGCTTATCTCTATAATGTTAGAAATAAGAAAAGATAGTTTTAAATTACAGGAATCCCACATCAGCAAAGTCACACAGCAGCAGTGACATTTACATCATTACATTTGGTGTAAATTACAAGACAAACAAAACAGTAAACCAGGCTTCAATAAAAACAAAACTATTTTAAAAGTATGTGTTCTAATTAGAGGAAATATAAATCATCTCAGAAGGTTAAAAATGATTCTGTTATAGGTTGAACACTATTGGAGAAAATAAATTTGTCAAAGGAAACATACTGTCATATAGTTTCTTGGGTTACCTCAAGGGTTAAATTCGCGTTTACTACCTAGAATACTACCACAAATAATTATTGCTCATTGCTTGCTCCAGACATAACCCAAACTAGTATGTTGATTACTTGAAATGAACAAGTTAATTCATTATTGCGGAAATGCCAATTATTCATTTATTTTCTTGTTCTTGATGTCAATGGGATTCTTAAAAGTAAGGAATGTGGGGTTAGATCACTAAATGCTGATAAAATTATAATATTTTAGACTAGTTTAAGAAAAAACGGGAGAAAATCATATGCTTCTCTTGAAAGGTCTCATTTGTCTGTGCATAATGTACTAGTGATAATCAGAAACCAACGGAGCCGGTACTCCGTTCAGAATCGCAAGGGTCCCATCAGGCTGTTGGCCTGCGAGTACAGCCAACGCTGTGTCTAAATCTAATTAATGCTGTGCCAGGAGAATCCTTCCTTTGGGTAGCCACATCCCCAAAAGAACTAATCCTAGCGTGTTTGCTAAGCATGGTGGTCAGACAACATCTTTCTTACATGATCCTGAAAGCCCTAAACAGCAAACCAAACAGCTTTTACTCTGGACTGTTCCATCTCGGCTTTAGAAATATAAGTAACGCTTCATTCTTCCAACAGCACTATCAGATACATTCAGTGCATTTGGCAGAGAAGGATAAACTAAACCCCATAGCTCCCTTATGAGGTAAGTCCGATCCTTTCCATTTTAAAGCAGAAAATGGAGGCACAGTACAGCTGAGCCCGTGACACTGCTTGAACCCAGTTCTCCTGCCAGTATTTTATTCTAGTAAGAAGATCGCGCATAAAAATGAATGAAGTAATACAGGTATACAAATGGATTGGTATTCCTACCAAATTATATAACCTTTACCAGTAACAGTTTACTTCATTCTATTGAAACACTGGCTAAAAAAAAAAAAAAGTCCTGATAAATGCAGTATAATAAAGTCTAAAAAGGAAAACATTATGATAATGGTTTTATAAAAACCTGAGATGAATCCTTGATGGCCTTAATTCATTTGCTGAACAGAATCTCACAGACTTAAAAAAAAAAAACATGAAAAATAAGATCATCTGATAAGGCTGTTAGCTGAGGCTGATGTTGCATTTGATAATGGGGCAGATTTGAAAGCATTTACTGCACTGGCTGCAAAAACTCTGACGTGAACACAGCTTCTGCATAATCTTCACAAACGTCCTGCAGCTCTGCTGCCACATCACATAGGGCTTCTTCTGTTAGTTGCTCTGCAAGACTGAGGGGGAGGGAGGGAAATAAAGAAAAGGAAAAGGTTCAGAAAATCAGATTTCAAATTCCAGCCATTCATTCCATTGATATCAGTGCTCTGATTTTAAAGACAAATACTCGTGGTTTTTCATTCTTTCTACTGCTTAGCCCAAGAAAAGATGTGGTGTGTGTTCTGATGCGAGTTGTATAAGATATCAGAAATTCTTTCCTCAGTCTGGTTCACAGCCAAGGACATGCTTCCGGCTTAGAAGCGTTGAGAGATCTCAGTTGCTTCCTTTTTTAAACTCTTAGATAGAAATCCTGCTTTGGGAATAAGAGTTAACATACTACGGTGCTCATCCAAAGGCCACTGAAGTAAATGGGAAGGTTCTTAGTGGTTTTAGCTGCCACTGAACCAGGCTTTACTGAGAGCAATAGTTGAAAGAAAAGTAAGATGAGAGATTTCAATTTTCAGTGATCTCTGAACCACAGCAGATGATACAGAAAGGAAAACTATTTCAATGTAAGAACACAATTGTTTACCGGCCTCTTGAAAACGTCTCATCAGTTTTGCATATATTCTAAAATATCTGGGTCTGTCTAAGACCTTTTGAGCACAGAACAAGAGAGTTTCTTTTAAACATTGTGTGATACTATTTTATATAAAAAGATTTATAATGCCCTCTGGTGGTAAGAATAAGTCAACGAAGCATGCTGGCTATCAGACTGCATTTGTAGTTCGATTTCAGGTAACAACGTGTATCAGGCAAGTGGCAGCAGTAGAGTTCAGCTGTCAGGAGAGATTCACTGCCATTTAATCCACCTGCCAATCCCAAGATGGTGCCAGTCCTTGAACTACCCGGCCTCACACTAATTATAAAAAGGAGTACAGCTCAGAAGGCAGAATGACAGGACTGAGAACTGACAACGCATATTTCAGTGGTTTAGTTCAGTAGATTCAAATACATTAGTTTAACCACCGTTACTGGAACATTTGTCTACTTATCCACAGTTGGGCAAACCATCAACACACATGACTAACTTAATGCATGCAAATCATCTCCAGTATTGCAAGACCTGTTCCTGGAAACACTGATGCAGACGCCAAATGTTACTCAAATGAGCTGTATCACGGATTGCAATGCTACTACATGAAAAAAGTGTGCAGAAGTTTAAAAACTCTTGGCAATTAAGCCCGATGTCCAGTCCGCCAATACAGACAATTATGGCAAACCACTCCATCTACAACCACTGAAGTTCTTTCTTAATACTCCAGTTTTCTTCTTTCATTTCTCTCCTCCCATAATCAGAAGTCTTCTCATTTCCACTATGCAGGGAGTTAATGGCCCCTCTGCGCCAACCGATGTTGTGCCAGTATTTTTTTGGTTCTGAAAGAACAAGACTAGCAAGGTTCAAGTTCAGCCTGTACTTCCACACTTTTTTTGGGCTGGGTGATATAATTTAGCTGTTACTGACCAATCAAAACACTTATTTGAGCTTCAGTGCAAGGGAGGGTATTTCAGCTTACACTGCCCTGCTTGCTTAGCAGACACTGAGCATGAACACCAAGTCCCAGTAGAGAAACAGCTGACTGCTTCTGACTTTCAATTTGGAATTTAAATGGTCCCCTCCCCACTCCTTTCCTGAATAAGGACAGAAAAAAACCTGTTAATCAGCTTCAAAACCACAAAGATAGTTCATATACCTCTCAGCAATCTGCCATGGATTGAAAGTGCCTATCGCCTCATGGGAAATAAGCTTCAAGTGATGCTGGTATCTGCTGTTATAATCTGAGATGCTCTGGAGCATATGCTTTGGCACAGAGAGAGCCACACAGCACTCTTTATGTAGAGAATTTCGAGTCAAGGGCTGCAGAATGTCATTTCCAGTCTGCAATTCCTCCTCTGCTTCTTTGTTTTCATCAGTATCACTGGAAATATAAAACAGTCGTTAAGCCAGAACTATATTTTCAAGTATCTTTTTGAAGGGTCAGAAAATCTCTTCAAATAGTAACTGCAATTTTCTGTAATGAAACCACTATAACGAAGACACACAGCTCATGTACACCACAGTGTAGGGCCAAATCTTCTACTTACTTGCCATCAAAAAGTTTTTCACATACAATGCCCATTTCTGGCTCTGTGCGGCCAATTAATTTGGTTATCTGAATTGGATGAGGAGATGTAGGTCTTTTAGCTGTTGATGCAATTTGTTGTTCTAGAAGGAAGAAAATAATGTTTAAAATTGTTTCTTCGGAAGAGAAAAAACTACGTTTACTGCAGGTAAGTCCCCACAAAGACTTTTGCTTCTTTTAAGGGGAAGTCCTTCAGATAAGTATTCAAGGTGACAAGCCCCTAAAATGTAAATTTCATATAGGATTTCCAAGAGCTCAGTGGATTAAAGCTGAGCATTTTAGAAATCCTACCTTTAGTATTAATAGTTTGTTATGTCAGTGGATACTTCTAGAGGAGAGATAAAAGATACCACTATAAAACTAGTGTAGTCTATTAAGCTTGGCAGTAAATCCAAGACGTGGAAAAAAAATCCAACAAGATTCGGGCTAAGCCTTCACCAGTCTTACTATGAAATTTTCCAACTAGTGTGAGACAACACAGTTCCATTAAAGTCAGTATGCGATCAGATACTCCGCTTGGAAAAAATCAGTGTAGCTTCAGTGTTGTACTCAATCAAATATTAGAATAATGAAGGGAGCAGGGGGATGGGAAAAGCAACAAGCATAAGTCTTCCTTATTAGCATGCCGCTGTGGCAAACAATATTAAAGTAGGTACACTTATGTACAGGAAACATCAAACTATTGTTTGGAATGCTACCTTTCATTAGTGAACAGTTTCCTACTAATATTACTTAGGTCCCTCTCAATTAGAAATTCAATCTGATGTGAAAAGTTAGTTATATCTTTCAGCTGAAGGACTTTACATTCTTTCTTTTATTTTCTATACAATAAAAACAAGCAGGAAAAATGCGATTAATGTGAACTGGAAGCATCCAAACTGTGTTTTTCTTCAAGGATTAAATACTTTTTGCTGAAGCACGTTGGCTAATGAATTCTGTGCAGAAAAATCCAGAGTTTCTGAGGCTATAAAAGTTAAACTTGCATGTGTGCTGCAAGATCTAAAAACAGTATTACCATGACTTGAAAGGAATAAGGAAAGAGAAAAATATTAAATTACTTAAGCTTAGAAGATTATCTTCTGTGTACTGCCAGAAAAACCTTAAACTGTCATGGATTCACTGCCACACTAATATTTACTTAACATTTACTCTTGAACTCTAAACCGTTTAAACTGATAGTTTATTAAAACAAAGGAAAGAAAATGGGCGAAGCAAACTAGAAGATAAATATCTGTGTGCTCCTGCCCAAGTAAATCAACAGCAGGAACAAACTGAGATTGTTTCACTATACCCTACCTCAGCCTGCGAACTCTTAAGAATAGTTTTGAATTCAGCAGCGTGAAAATGATTACTGCGAAGTAATTACTGGTGCTTCAAAGGAATCAAGGCAAATGAGAACATACTAAATTCCCTTTTCAAGATTAAGATTTACAGATTTGCCAGTGCCTTTCACAAAGCTGAAGACAGGCAAGTAACGAAGAGCATAACAAGAAAAGGAGTGAAGTAGGTTTAGGATACCTCAGAAAGTAAACTAGCTGTCTTCTGGAGTAAATTCAAGTAGCTTGCAGTTGATTTTGAGCATATGTACTTACAGAACATCATCTTCACTGCACAAAAATAATTACACACATTTTGGTAGAAAAGAAAATATGTAAGCTAAGGAATGACAAATGCCTAGAAAAGGGAAAACATTCAAGCTTAATGTTTGATAACTGGAAGTATGCATTAAAGATTCTTATCCTTCAGCTGTGTTGCAGTAGCAGTGCTTTCCATCCAAATGCAGCCCAAATAAAGGCAAGTAGAATATCACAGCTTGTTCTCAGAAGAGATTCTTCCTCTTTAAAATATTGATTTTAGAACTATATTTTAGAAACAGTCCTCTGAAAGGAGCGCCTACAGTAAAAAATGTGTCTGGATGGAGCTATTTGATCACACATAATCCAATGATTTTGATTTCAGAACATCTGAATTTAAAGATACAGATTACAGGAAAATCAAGCTGCGTTAAAAAGACACTTACCGACTTTGTCTTCCTGGGCCCAGAACTCCGAATCACTGTACACAATCTTGGTGAATCTCCTGCGTACAGCCTCCTGGTATCTCTGGTTTTGAACATACAAAATTAATCAATCAAGGCATACTTCGCAAGTTCAGCTGTACTGGTCATCACCCGATGGGAAAGCAGGTCATGATCCTCCTTGGTCAAAGCAGGCTAATTTTGCCTCGTTAACATAACACAGAAAAGGGGCAGGGGGGTGAAATCACAGATAATCATCTCATTCAAAACATCACACTTGAAGACTCAGCTAGGTGCCAGTACCACGGCAGCTCCTCCCATTTCAGATCAACAGCAGTTGGCCAAACGACTGAAGGGCCCTGGCGCTGCTCCGGCATCACCAAAGGTGAACTCAAACATATGCTCATCATATGGGCAAGGACACTGCACACTGTAAGCTTCACGCTTCCAACTTATGAGTAGATCTCTAGAAGGAAATGGCACTAAACTCAGCAGTTCACTGAACAGGAATGTTGAAATGGGACTTCAACCAAGAACTATGGAAAAGCTGGTCAAAGAAAATTTTTTAAGAAAGCAGCACATGAGAAAGTTCAAGTCAAGTAACCTCATGAATATTTACATTAAAGATGGATAAATAAGGGCACAGATAACCATGTATTTGTCTGACTTCCCCATGTTGCCCTGTAAAATATTTTGGATTGCCAGCGCGTATTTCCTTGAGATACTCATGCTACTAGAATACTAGGATTCTATAGCACCAAAAAATGAAAAAAAAAAAAAAAAATTAAATCCATAAATATTCAATTACTTTCCAATCTGTGAGACAATCAACTTAATCGCCATACTGATCCTCCCATTCACATATGATGATCTAAGCCACAGCCTTGAGGTGGGAAGCACGCTCAGCTCTACCAACTCTAAAGCCAGCAATAAACCATTAGGGCAAACATTCTTCTTCTATTCTTACACTACATTTTGTGGGAAGTGCAAACCCCTTCCAAGTCTTTCATTTCAAACACTGATCCAGTCAGACTTTGCTTCATTTAAGAATGTAGATACTTACAGATATTACAGTTTATGGACAGTAAGCAAGAAATCAGCAGTAATGAGACTAACCAAGAGAGAAAGATCTTACTTCGATTTCTTCCATTCTTTGCAACATTGACTCCAGACTATGCGTGTCAGCCATGGGCAGAACCTCAGTTTGCAGTCTCTCACGCTGCTCCATACTCCACAGTTCCTGAGCAGTATCTTCCAAAAGATCATCCAATAGCTTTTCACTCAGAATATCTTCATTTGCTGCAGCCTGCTATTTAAAAAACAAAGACAAAAGTAAAACAACACAAACAAAAACCACAGAGCCAATGCAAGAAAGAAAGAAAAAAAAAAAACAAAATAAATGGGAGGAAAGAATGCTTACAAATCAAACATTTCTTACAGCAGCTCATGGAAATAATCCAATTGTCATTTCAACTTTTCCCTTCAATGAAAATCCAAATAAATTCATGTTTTCCTTCCACGCACACAATAAGTCAAATCAAAAAAAACCCAGCTTAGAATGTTCCTACCAATAAAATCAATGAATATGGAAAAAGCTTGTTACACAACTGTGTTTCCAAATTGAAGACAAAACTGTCACAGGTTCAGACATCACCCAGGAATTCAAGAAAGTGAAGTGAAAACCCTCATCTTACAAACCACTACACACACATTTATCATAGAGGAACAGTCCCACAACAGCTCCAGGTGGTAATGAGTAAATAAATAGGATCCAGGCCACAGCCATAGGTTTCAGCTGTGCCCAATTTTACCCATTAGTCACAGTATGATATCAATGTTCATTTACCTGTGTTATTTTATATGAAAACATTTTTTCCCCAAGCGACTTTACGCATTTAACGTCACATCAAGCAAAAAAATATACAAAAGAGATGAAGTTAGAAAGAGCTTTCTCATTGTTTCATACTGTACTTGGTTACAAAACAACACTTTAGATGGCACACGTGCCCGTACAATGACACTGTTTTAAAGATGTGTCTTATGTAAGTTGAAATTGTTAAGTTTGGGAAATCAGTACTACTTTTGTAGATGCATTCTGCTATATGGCAAAGATAAAAATTTATCTCAAATGTCAAACAACTTTACTCTGTGACATAAAGATAGAATATACCTTCTCAGCTGCATAAGTTAGAAGGTGGTTTATAAATAAAGAATCCTTCAAACCACAGTTTGCTTCCAAGGCGAAATTGATCTTCTAAATAAAACATAAATCCTCTCATGATAACCAAGCTTTCTGTATTATTAGTCATTAATATTACTAGTCCAACTTTATTTAGTCATTAAATATGGTATTATAAGAATGATTAAAATAATCTTACCAAGTCCAGTCATGTTCAGCATGGATCTGTGATGACTATTCAAAAACAACTTAAAAATGCATCTACTTGAGAAGAAGCTAACAAAAAAAATTTAATGCAGCTTTGCCAAACTTCATTACAACTCGAAACCCACATACTGAAATGGAAATACACTCTCCAAACGTCCAAAACTGTGTTGACTACATAAATATGACTTGCATTAAGTTGAAAAGAAACTATGTGTTGCCCCTTTATAAATGTTCTACAGCTCTAAAGGCCTCCTTCAAACAGGGGCATGAGCTTGACTGTACTACCTGTGTTCCATCTAATCGAGGTTCTAAGTGCTCCCGTACTGCCTTCTCAGCTTTGTCTGCGTACTGGGTTGGAGAAGCACTTTGTGACCTACACAAAAAAGAACAAATGACAACGCCATTCTTAAACTTGGTGTAACAACAATAGTTTAAAAAACCCAAACACATAAATGTACTTTTTGGGGGCCTGGTGGGAATAGGGAGAAGACCATATCGTATCTGACACCATTAACTAACTTTCAAAGTAAGTCATTACCTTAACTTATGTATTTTTTTCATTTCTCCTCTGCTAAGGTCAGTTAGATCCTTCACTCTTCTTGAAGTTTCTGCTTCAAGCCATGCTAGTCTTCAAAAATAAAACAGTAACACTGACGGTTACAAAATGCCCATTCTAACAACTGAAGAATGAAATCATGTGCTTTCGAGTATTAGTTTAGAAAACTTGCAAAAAACTTTAGAGAGAAAATTGATACTGACTTTAAGACCACATAAACCAGGAAATTCTGTTGAGAATCAGGGATCTTCAGTTATGCTTGTTACTGGCAAACGGGCAACTTCACGGCTATCTAATACAACTATCCGGTAGCAAGCCACGCAGTGCCACTTGCCTTCACGTTCTGACTGGCAGCCCAAGTCCATCCCATTTACTACTACAGATACAGCAGCAGTTCCACGGGAATGCAGGGTAAAGACGGGTTCCACCAGGCTGTGAACATACCGCTTAGGTGAAGCAGGTGGAGATGCGGGGTTTGGAGGCACGCAGGGTGTTCTGCTCTCCTTAACAAGTCGTTTGTTCTGTTTTAGCTGGAATGCTATAGTTGTCTCTTGAAATCGGGCATGCTTTCCTTGAGGCTGTACTCGTCTTGGTTTTAGAGATTTCAGTATTCCCTTAAAATTAACACAATCATATTAAAAACATATATTCCAGTTGTTGAATTTTTCAAGTATTTTCTGCTTCAGAACTGGTCTTGAAGTCCTGCCTGCTGGCTCTGTTGCACAGTTGACCTGTGTGGAGGTTTTACAACTGATTTAAAGGGAATTACAACTGTGCCTGAAGAGAACATACGCTTAATCTTGCAACTATTATTTTTGCAAACAGTTCCAATTTTTCCAATGTTGCTCTTCATGGGGAAAAACTTCTTCTGAAATTTTCACCATTAGACTCTATGTTAACTCTTAATAAATCCAAATAGAAGGTTTCCAAAGTAACATTTTATTCATCCATGAAACTATAATATTGCCATATTTGTATTTGCTACAGGGACACTTAGCCTAGTCCCCTCAGTATGAATCACTGAAATGCTGAACCTTCCTGCTCACAATCCTCACTGACGGGTATGGGAAGAAGTAACGGTTGCAGATGCATACACCTACGTTACTCTATCAGATCTGATTTTTCAAGCTGAAGGTGATACTCCGAGGAAGGAAAAAAAAGCATTTCATAAAAAACCCCAACTCTCTGCAAAATTTAGCACTTTGAAATATTCTTTTAAGAACTTGTTTGTTTGCATTACAGAAGCCTCTTCCTGGTTGCAAGAAAGACCTACCAGAACCCCAAATTTCTGTTGTGAAGTTTTATAAATTCTGTAATCAATGAAGTAAATCTGCCTAACTTATATCCTCCTACTAACACTAGCATCAGCACCACATTACTGCTGAGTGCATTTTTCATGACAGAGGAGAACCAGTAAGAGGAAAATATTTCAGCATCAATTTCAAGCTGAAAAATAACCACACTAATTTCAAACATGAAACTAGTTTTGGTGCAAGTTTTCCACGCTAACTCTGTTATTGATTGTTTATAGTTGTACAGCGTGTTTCCAAGGAACAATAACACTACTTTCAAAAAACATTTGATAAAATAGTCATAACCACTAGAAATAATGTAGGCAGATGACATGGTTTATGCCCCTGTGCCTCCTAGCTCAGAATAAAAAAACATGTGAAGGAGTGCAAAGCTTGATACTGTCTTACATTACATAACAAATCCCAGCGAGAAGCAGAAGAAAGCAGAAATTCTTTTGTCACTCCCATACCTGTGTTTTTGCAGGTAATAACACACCTTTCTTCTTAAAAGGGCCACTTTCAAGGGTGGGATCTTTTTTTACAGCTCTAGCTCTCACCAGTGCATCTATGCTTCCTTGTAAAGCAGCTCTTCTCTCTGGAGTGGGTGGGTCATTTTCTTTTCGGAATTTATTGTGCAGTATATGAGCACAACTGTTTGCCTTCTGAACTGCTGAAATATTTGCAACATGTCAATGTTTATCTGTATCAAAAATAATAAATAAACTTTCAACAGTAAGTTGAAAGGGGCAAGAATCCTCTTTATTTCTACATTTGATAATTCCATTACGCTAGGTATACCTAATCATGAACTTTTAAGCTCTATTGTAATTTAAAAAAATCAAATAAAAAAAGAAAAAAACGTCTTGTTTTTCCTGACAAGTATTAAATAGATTGTCTTTCTTACACTGTTCCAATGAACAGGAGATTATGGACTTTGTATGCATATACATATTTATATGCATATAGATATTTGAAAATACACATATATATCAAAACCATGCAAAAGCTTTTTGGTAGTAATTGACATATGAGGTCTAGGCAGTGATAACAAAACATTCTTTTTTAGGCAGCAAGACACATGGAAACCATTAGATGCTTGTCCGTATACTGTCTTCTCTGGATTGCCAAAGATGAATCAATCTCATAGAATTCTCCTCACCCTTACCTAGAGGTAGAAAGGAATAGTTACTATTCTAGTAAAAAATGGTATGGGAAGGACACCCCAAAGAAGAAAAGCAATTAATATAGGTTATATAATAATGCAATAAAGTCCAATGGCGTTCACGAGGTGTCAAAATACTCCAGGTGGTAAATTTATCTCACCACACCTTCAGAAAGAATAAAGCCTTTCGTATATGAAGTAAAAGAACAAGAAAGTAAACCAATTTCCAACAGTTGCATGGCGAACTGGTAATGAAAAATACCAAAGTCTTCACCTTAACTATCAGTTAATGTGTCTCTAGGTACTGAAACTGGGATTACTGTGCAGAAGACATTAACGAACTGGCAAGAATAAAACACAGTCACCCCTCTCAAAAGTAGAGAAAATGCACAAACCAAGGAAATTCTGAGCCTGAAACCGAGGAAATTCTGAATATTCTTCAGTATATCTTTTCACTGTGAACAGTTAAACAATGATAGCTTTGTTGGAATTCTACTAACAGTCAGCAACTCTGCATTCCAAAATAATATATTTACACAGTATTATCTAGGTAGATATTTGGAAATATTCTGTATGCACCACTAATGTCAGCCTGTAATCTGTCATTTGGGTGTACACTGCAGAAACACAATCCAAGTGTAGCATGGTAAAAGAAATGGATAAAAATAGGAAGAACATGATGATAATAATATAATAATAAAGGGGCATATAAAGCTGCAGGTCTATCATCTCAGGGGAACAGCTGAAAAAAAATGCACAACAAGGCTATGTGAATCTGATAACTACATATGGGCTGTTATACACTTCTGACCAACAATACATCACATACTACAAAATTGAACTGCAGATGGTAAGTTAACCGATAAAAATGTATTTAATAATTCAAAATACAAACCAGTCAAGAGACTCCTGGCAGCTGGAGGTTTTCTATGTTCTTGTCCATGCTGTCCCTTTAAGATGCGAGATTTGTTTTCTCCTTTTGGAGATGTAAGCTGCTTTCTGGCTGGAAATGTCTCAGTGTTCCTTGGAGATCTGCCCTGAGATGCTGAAATACATTTCTTCACTTTTTTGGGTGTTTGTTTCTTTTCCAGTAATGAATCCAGATCCTGCACCAAATATTTAGAATATTAATTACTCTCTCAGTAAACCTGATGTAATCATGCAAAGCAAATTCAAGAGATTCTTAGTTGGAACTTTTTTGGTGTGGTTTTGGTTTTGACTTTTGTTTTACCCACGATAGCGTGTTCATCAAGAAGCTTCTTCATAATATTAACCTAACTCTTACAGAAAAGGCTTGCATTTTTGTGCTTACAATTGACTCTGTCAAATTATCTGCTTGCAGTATGTTCAAAAAGAAATGGACACAAAGCCTACAGACAAAAAATGCCCACGTGACTCTGGTAAGACAGACAGACACTTCTTCCAATGCTAAGTCCAGACTTAAACAATTCTACCTCCTTTCCTGTTCCCAGGCAGTTAGCACTGCTACTATTCTCATAAGGAGAACAGTAAAAATAAAAACACAGCTCTTACAGTTAGAACAATATTTTAAGGAAAATAAAGTATCTTACAGCTATTGTATCAGTTGCTGTTATTCAAATTAATTAAATACTGGTTTCATAATAGTTCAGGTTATATCGGTTCGTACTTAAAAAAAAAAATCTTGTAGGTAGGAACTGCAGTAGGAAACGTAAATCAGAACTTTTCTATTATACCAACAACAATTTTTAAGACATCAGATACCACTAACAAAAGCCATTTGAAGGGGACAGAGCTTAAGTAACTCGTGTAGCTACAACTTCATCTTTTGTCTGGACAATCCTGCACTCACCACCACGTGTGAGGCTCAGATGCACATCACTAATCCTGGTAGCTAAAGCATGCACCGCAAAACAACAAACATGCCAGTGTATAAAATGCAATTCTTTCAGTCCCGAAAACAAATCAGAAACTGGTGCTTTGTTACCGCTATCATTACCAGTCCTCATCCTACTGGAGAGCCAATGAGGACAGGAACTGCATCAACAAGAGCAGCAGCAGGTAGCTTCCGTGTTCAGGAAGCAACTCTATTTTAGACCACCATTATTTAGGAATATTAGAAACACATTTATACATTAGAAAATATGGCCTTTAAAAAAAAAAAACAACAAAAACAACAACAAGATATTCTGCCATTTTGTGAACACACAACATAGTTTGCAGTCTTATATTTCACTATATCTTTTCTGCCTTAGCAAAAATAAAATGTTTCTTCCTACCTCAACCTGCAGCAAAATATCTATGATAATGTCAGAAATGGAAGAATCCACTTCTAGTTTGGCAGCACAGAGAGACAGTTGTCGAATGAGACTGCCCAGTTCCTTGTAGTGGGTAGGAATCTGCTGCTCTGTTTGATCTGTAAACTGATTGGCAAATGCCTGCAAGGCTCGTACAGCTCCTCTGTGTGCTGCTGCCAACCTGGATACTGCTTGAGACTGGAAAAATGAAAAATAAATGTTTTAATAGCTACAGTTTCTATGAATACTGATACTACTCAAGGAATTGTTGCCAAAATTTCATGGAGAAACACTCAGGCTTGGGATAATTCTGATGGGTATGAGGCCCTTTGCAAGACAGAACAAAACAGGCATTTAAGTAATCTACTATACAACAGTACTCATATCAAGTATCATGCTAGCTTCAGATAAAATAGCCTAGTGTTGTGGTTTGAGAAACCCCTAACAATATATTGTCATTTAGACAATCATTCTCTCACCCCATGACTCCTCCCCACCTGGGAAGGGGAATCGGGAAAAAACAAGGAAACTGGAAGCTGAAGTATAAACAGATTTAATAAGAGTAAGATTAGATAATTAAGATTAATAGCACTAAAGAACCAATATTGATCCCAATACCAATACAGAATATGCAAAGATTATCCTCAGCCCATTCTATCAGCAGAAGCTGCGCACTCCCCGCAGGGGACAGCAAATGTGGGACACTGCGAGCCCTGCGGCTTTGGGAGGAAGGGACGGGCTCAGGGCGCCGGCACCGGGGCAAGGAGTTCTCAGGATGGCAGCCATCACAGGAGAGAGCTTTGCAGCAAACTTTCTAATTTATATTGAATGTGGTGTTTATGGTATGAACTAACCTTGTTGGCTGGCTTGGGTCAAGTGCCCGGGTCTCGCTCCTCCTCATCCCTGCACCTGGCGAGCTCAAACACTGAGACCTTGAAACCCACACACCATCACTGGCTATACAGTAAATATTTTCACAAATTCAGACACTAGAGTCTTCTAAAAGTACAGTCTTCCCAAGTATTACAAGAAAAATGAGTCCTGTGTCGCTCAAACCAGGACACCTGTTTATAACATATTCTGATGTTTGTACTACCTGTGCCAACACAGTACTGTAGTCATGGGCTCGACCCTAATGGGCAACAACTGCACAAACATAGAACATCCTCCAGTTTTTATTACAGAAGAAAATACAAGTGATGGAAAAGCACAAGAGGACAACGGGATATGACAATATTGGCCAAACAGTCGGCATGATCTCAGTATTATCTTTCTGAAAGATGCTGCGCAGAGAAGAAAATCAGAAAGGAGGCTGATGAGACTGAGTGACATCAACAGGAAGTTAAAAAAGGAAAAAAGGTCAAGAGCAGAACACTGTTATTCAGAAAAGGAGCCGGAGCGAAGAAGGAATTAGAAGCCACATAAAAGTAGAAGACCAACAGTGGCCTTCTCCAGTTTACTGTAGACAGGTAAGAAGCACTGAGAAGAGGGAAGCAGCAAAGGCAGTATCAGACCAAGTGAAACATACTCCTCTGAGAATGAGATGAAAGGTGCAAGACACAAAGAAAATCTCCCTTCTGGAGAGGGATCAGGCGTACCCCAGACCATCGCACTCAATTAGCTAGAAAACTTCCTGTCAGTAAGTTACTCACAGCCTGAAGGATAGTTACATCTTACCTTTTTAGTATGTTTGATTTTATGAGGACTCAGTTTCTCTAAATCATCTTGAATTTCTTTTACCTGTTTATCAAGAAAGGAGGGGGAGAGGGGAAAGTCAGTCAGAATTAGCTCCATGTCTATAAATGAACAATTAATCTTCACTGTAATGTCTGAGTGAAAGTCCAAATTTTCCAACGGTGATGCTCATCTCTGTCCAATCATGAGAGAAATTAGTCACACCATTCAGATGTAAACCAGAATGCCATGGAAGTTCAGAGACAACCCAACCAAATCTCTCTTGTTTCAGTTCATTTCTATCAAATTCATCACAACAAACTAGCTACTCTACACCCCGATTTAACATGCTGGTTCCTACCTGTTGCTGGAGGACATACAGCATCCGAGCTGACCGTGCAGCTTGTTTCTGTCTCCTCATGCAAACTTGCTGCTCTGTATCAGGATCTAAAATTTCTCTCTTTCTCCCTAAAAAGCATGAAATGTAAAGTTTTATGTCTTAATTTAACCTGTGAAAATCCCAATTAAGCCATGATAATAAATGTAATTTAGTAATAAGCCTCTTTCATGCAGAACCAATACACGATGTATCATACATTTTGCAGGGCTCCCCTGAGCAGTAACGCAAGGTATTTATTTTAACTCATGTTTCTATTTAGAATTTGACTAAACATTCTTATACAATATAGCTTATTAGTTGTAGCTTACAAAATCTCATGCGACTCCTTCGTTTTGGGACAAAGCTGCAGGTAAAGCACTCAAAGTTAGGAACGTTTAAGCCTCTGGCTGGTTATTACAGAAGAACCAACGCAGGGTACACTGGGGCTGGCTGGGATGGAGTTAGTTTTATTCACACCCACCAGCACGGTGCTGGTTTGGATTTATGACTGAAAGTGCTGACAACACAGCAGTGTTTTGGCTATCGCTGAGCAGTACTTGCACAGCACTAAGACTTTCTCTTAGCCAGTGCATAGGCTGGGGGCGCGCAAGAAGCTGGGGGGGACATAGCCAGGAGAGCTGACCCCAGCTGACCCAAGGGATATTCCATGGCATGCTCAGCAATAAAAAATGGAGTTTTTCTGGGGAAAGGCAGCCGTTGCTCACAGATCGGCTGGGCACTGGGTCTGCTTGGGGGAGGTAGTGAGTGACTGCCTCTGTATCACTTGTTTTGTTTTTTTCTTTCTTCTTCCTCTTTCCTTCCCTTACTAAACTATTCTTATCTCAACCCATAAGTTTTCTTGCTTTTATTCTTTCTATTCTCTACCCTGTCCTGCCGGGGGGGACATGAGCACAAGCATGTGGCGCTCCGCTGCCAACCAGGTTAGCCCACAACGCAGTGTCAGAAAGCACATTAATCATGCTACTGCACAGCCACGAATTACGTGAGTCAGACTTACTCGTGAAATGAAATTTTAGCAGCTGTTGCCCCCCTTCTCATCGCTGATAAGAATGTGGTCAATCATGATACTGTTTTTTGCAGTTTGAATATCTAGTCAATACACCTACAGACACCAAGATTTTTTCACCCACGTTATTAACAGCCTACCACTAATTTACTATCATTGCAGGTTGGATTGGAACTCACCGCAAACACTCAGAGATACTAAACCCTGCTATTGCTTAAACTGGCTAGCCATTCTAGCTTTTATCTGCTTTTGAAAAAAGTAGATGGTTCTCAAAAATCCAGAACTAAATATGGATGCTAATCCAAGCCAAAAAAAAACAGAAAGAAAAAAAAACCAGCAAACTACTGTACATTTATATAACATAATTCTTGTTCAGTCTTACACCTTTTTTAGTCAGTTCTTCAATTTTCTGGACATAGCTCCTCAATTCTTTTTGCAGACGTCGGACTTCCTTCGTATTTTTATCTTTTTTGTTTACATTTGGCTTGGGGTCCGGTCCTGTGTCATGGGTGGGTGGAGAGTCCAAAACAGCTGGTATTAGCTTTCCCTCCTTTGGTCTGTAGAGATAAACTTTAGCACCAGAGGTGGCAGTCTCCACTTTGGAAGGCTGACCGAGTTTCTGCTGATATTTCAAGTGAGTTTGAGACTTCAGTGCATTTTTATTTTCTGGACTTTCAAATACTTCAGTCTTCTGCTGTTGTGGCCTCTGGGCCAACGATGGTTTATTGACAGCACCTCCAAACACTTGCTGTTTCACTTGCTCTTCAAGATGTCTTCGTTTTATGTCCCTTTTGGCTAGCTGAATAGCCAATTTTAGTCTCTCTTCAGATATCACCGAAAACATGCCAGAGCTTCTTATGCTGGGGTCCCCACTTGCAGGTAGATCTCTCTGATCATTGGATGCCTTCAGTTTTTCTACTATAATTGGACGGGGGTTAGAGAATCTGAGAGCCAGGTTCTCTGGAACTGCAGGAACTTTTCTATTAAACTGGAGCTGTTCCAAAGCGTAAAAAAAAGCTGATGTTACACAGAACACTTTACACAGGCGATGTACCTCTAGTGTATAACAGTAAGGAAAATGGATCTTCTGTCACGATGGTACCTCTTCAATGCATGCAAGACAAACACCAGTATTCAAAATAATTTTGAATTAAGCATTTAGATCATCTTGTAAATAACATCAGGCACTTACCTGCAACTTAGGGTGTGCACCTTAGGGAGGATACACACATTGAAAAAACTGCTCCAAAGTGACTGGGCAATGGACAATGAATGCCCTTTTTATGATTTTTTTAAAGAGTTCTGACAATGAAATTAATGAGTTGTAACAACAACTAGCATTAGTAATCTAAGTGGGTATGACTATATCATACTGATTTAGTAAGGTATTACTACATTTCCAAAGGTAACAGAAGGGGAAATGATGAAGGAGATGCATGATGAAGGAGAAATGGAAAGCTGAAACATGGTACCAGAATAAAGTTTCTAGGGTCTGTTTCCATGCAGTGAAGTAAGAGGTTAAGATAGCGTACTGGTTGAGACTGGGATAGAGTTATATTTCTTCACAGCGACTGGTATGGTGCTACACTTTGGATTTGTGCTGGAAACAGTGTTGACAGCACAGGGATGTTTGCCTTACTGCTGAGCAGCACCTGCACGGAGTCGGGGCCTTTCTGCCCCTCACAGCGCCAGCGATGGGCCGGGGGGGAAGGAGCTGGGGGGGACACAGCCGGGACAGCCGGCCCCGAATCGCCACACGTGTGCCGTCGTGCTCAGTATATAAACTGACCACGGGGCTGTTCCACACCATGTGACGTCGTGCTCAGTATATAAAGGTGGGGAAGAAGAGGAAGGGGGGGACGTTCGGAGTGATGGTGTTTGTCTCGCCCAAGTCACCGTTACGCGTGATGGAGCTGCGGAAATGGCTGAACCACCCGCCTGCCGATGGGATGTTGTGAATTAATTTCTTATTTTGCTTTGCCTGCATCTGTGAGTGGAGTGAGCAAACAGCTGTGTGCTCAGCTGCCTACTGGGATGAAACCACAACAGACAGGTAAATAATATCTACAGATGTAGTTTCCGATCTATACCCTTACAAAAGGACAGTGTCAAGATTATGACACTGCATATGACACTGACACTTTTCACAGCATCGTGAAAGCAAGCACGAAGATTTGATGCTCACTAGGAAGCAGGTCATAATCATCTTTTTGTAACAATCACAAATGAAAACAAATTCAGCATCGCTGCACAATACCTGTGTTTGTAAAGCCTTTGCTTCGTTCCTGTGTAGCTGGGTAGTGAATGCAAATGCAGCATCAGACATGGCTGCCTTGCCTGGTCCCATCACATCAGCTTGATGCTGACAATCCGGTTATTTGTCCTTTGCTGACAATCACAGCTATGAACATGAGAATCATCATACGTTATTTCCGCCTCTCAAAAGCAATCCCAGGTCTGACGTGAACGACGGACAGAGAACCGACCTGAGGAGGTATGTAGGAATGGAAAACGTATCAGGCGTGCTCATAGAGGCGGTACGCAAAACGGAGAGTACCATCCTGCCGCCTAGGACAAAACTTACAATTTATATCCTTCTTTTACACACCCCCACGGAGAGCTGAGGAGCACCACTACAGACTACGAGGCTCACGCTACGTGCCATAAGATCGCCTCAGAACTTTCATAGCCATTGCTATACAAGGGAAATAGTGTACCGCAACGGAAAGAAAGGAACCGACCAGCAAGAGGCAGCGCTCGGGGCAGCCGGGGCGTACCAAGAACGCGGTGCCAAAGGAAAACGGCGCTGGAGGTCATGCTCGTGCCTGACCTTCTTCACGGAGAAGCATTTAAAACAAAAGCGACGCGTGGAGACAGCCGGACACCCGCGTCTCCTTCATCTGCCTCCGAGAATTAAAAAGCAAGCAGGATCCGACGCATAACCCTCTCAAAGCTTTCTATCGCGACCGAGCTACCGACTTCGCCTCTGCCGGGCGGCCCCGGGCACGGCCTCCCCCGCCCTCC
>VZSZ01011078.1:155147-185703 GCA_013398815.1 Ibidorhyncha struthersii
TTATCTTCTCAAAGCTCCGCACTTAATTCTTCATTCATTAAAAAAAAAAAAAAAAAAAAAAAATTGTATCCGAGCGAAACCAGTTAATGAGCAAACGCTCCGAGAGCGCGGAGCAGAGCTGCGCTGAGGCATCAGCACCCTGGAGAGGAGCCCGGCGGGGGGGGCTGGGGGGTCGTCCCGGCAGCCGCGGTTCTGCTCGTACCTAACTCGGTTTCAGAAGCCAGCTGAGACAGAAGCCCCAATGGTTTAGCACTGTCAAGCTGGCTTAGGTTCACCGCTACGACAATTGTATCATTAGGCACTGGTGCAACAGTACACTGTATACAGACTTACCTGAGATCTGACTGATTTTTTTTTTTTTTTACGTGATTTGCTATTTTCATTTGTTGAACTATTTTCAGCATCTTAGTTAGCGATTTCTACAATACTGTCTTTTCCTATGTAGTATGATTTCTTTTCCCCTGGGAATTGCGTTACAAAAACCCTCTAAAAAGGATTTATGCATAGTTTTTCTTAATAAAATAGGGTTGCTTTTTTTAGACAAGGTTTTAGTGGTTGTGGAATACTACCATTACTATATCAAAACATAACAAGTCACTCCCCAGTAAACACAGACTTTGGGCTAAAAGCAGAGATCAAACAAATCCCACGTGTCTGCATTGCTATTCTAGAATGTGATTTCTCTCCCAAGACTGACTTCAGAGCACAGAATTCTGAAAAAGGGTTGGTCACAGGAATAAATTACTATGTATGTTTGCCAGAGTTAAGTCAAACATCTCAATTCTTGGCCATCAAAACCAGGAACTAAATTGAAAGTCAGAATCATAGTATAATAGCTAAGAACATTCTCTAGGAAAAGTTGGAAATTTTTTTTTGCTTTTAAATATCAGTTGAGTCAAACTTTCAGGGCATAAGTATTAACATATATGACTGTGAGCCAGGAATTTTCCATATTGTTGCCAAACCAGGACCACATCGCTGCCTCAGTTTCTCCTTTTATAGAGACTAGACTGCCATCGCTCCTGTTGTCTGTCTAAAAACTGTTCCTGGAATCTTATTTTTTTCTGAGACATTTTGACAGAGTATGCTAAAATTATAGAGGATTTGTATGTAAAACACAGATATGTTATAAAAAACAGAAAAAAATGATATAATATTTTCTAGCTTAAGCAAATGAAGCTGTTGAAAGTTGAAAACTGCATTAAAAAAAAAGACACATGGCTGCAGTATTAATTACAGATAGTAGCTAAGCGACAATAAAATTGAGTTTGTGACATGTCTTTGTAAATACTATATTTAGGAAAACCACATACACCAGGATACTGAAAGGTCTTTCCAGGTCCACGAAATAATATAACATTTCTACTATCATCAATTGTTTGATCTCAATGTCTGGATTTCAACCTCTTTCTCCAACTACCATGCAGAACTTTGGGCTTTTAAAAATATTAAATGAAGTAGCCTCCATCTTGCCAAAAAAAGGTCTCTCCTTTAATATTAGAGATATTATAAAGAAAATTGGTTCTTTGGAGGACTTGGAGTTTCCATTTCAAATTGATAAAATATGTCCTGTAGATAAAGTTCTCTCATGTTCATGTCTATGACTTAATCCAGAGCTGCTCCTGAGGGCTTAAGGGTGGAAACCATTATCTTTTAAAGTTGTCTGTCCCAGTAACCTGTAGCGTTTTCCACACTGGATACTTGTAAGTGACAAAAATATAATTTTTAGCTGAATATACCTTTCACTTATTTAAGCTTAAATTTTGCATTCGTGGGTTTCTGAAAATATTAGAAGCCATAGGCTAGGTTCTGGCATTTTTAGTCACGTTGATTAGTACTGCACTGGCAATAATGCTTTTTAAAAAATGGAATGGTTTATGGTGACAAGTACAGTATAACATCATTAGAACTGGCATAGAGACACAGCCACTAAACAGAGCCGCTTCTAGGACATGAAGGCACCAATACTCAGTTAGACATGGGAGAAAATAAAATCTTGTCTGCAGTGCTGTTAGATCTTGAAGAAAGACACTGAGGAAGTGAGATGTTGCAAAGTGTTTATCTAAGACACCATAATATAGTGCATTTGCATCAGAAAGACAGGAAGATCCATCAAGGCTTCATGATTGAAAACCGATCAAGTGGAAGAGTAAATATTTTATACCCAGTGCTTGGATCCCAAGACATCTGCTTTTATTCATACATTTTCCCATCTGCTTTAGAATAGAGTGCAAACTTGTACTGACCTGGATAATGACATCTTAAAGTATCTTACCCATAGAATGCAACACAAAATTCTGCAGACTGGAGAGAATCCTGCTTCAAACATGGTTAAATAACAGAGAACAGAGTATGCATTATGTTATATTTATAACAAGCTGGTACAAAGTCTGCAATTTTTTTACTCCAATGTTATAATTGTAATTCAATAGAAACAAGATCATAGTTATCAGTGGCTGAAACAATTGTCAGAACATATTTAATTAAAGGCTTAACTGTTTACTGAGTTCTATTTTTTGAGGTCAAGAAACTGGCAGGTAATGTGCATTTCTTAAGTCAGCCTATGACAGTCACGGTAGAACAATCTTCATCTGAAGACTGTTAAACACCATTCAATAGAGCTGTAAATTTGGTGAAATGGTGTAAAAAGACTGTGGCTTATTGCAAACGCTGGAATGTGTGCTTATGTGACTACAGTACTCCTCTAGCTTCAGGCAACTGTTGGAAAGCAAAGATAAATTCAAGATTAAATGTCAAGTGTCAGAAAGCATTTTATGTATTACTTTAATAAATTGGTTAAAAATACATCAGCTTTCTATTCTTAGGACATCTGGAAGGCAGATGAATTTGAGGTCAGCAATATGCATTGAACTGGAGAACAATGGTCTACAAGGAACATCTTCACAAAGGTATTGCTTGCCATTTAGAACTGTTTTTTAAGGTGCTTTAAGGAGAAAATTCGGCATCGAGCCAGGATATACGGGGCCTAACCTGAAGGAACTCTTATCCTGTTGAATGCCAAACAGGCCAGAAGCAAACTCATTCTCCAGCAATGAGGGAATGTAAAACTTCCCAAGTCTGAGATCCATAGACAAGCTTGCAGAACAATAAACTGAATGTTACCTATTTTATAATGCAGATATGAATAATTTATTTTCCATTATATTTTGGATTACAATTGCAATTATTTAATTTTCCAAATAATAATCCAATAATTATGTAGTTTGGTCCACTTTCTATGCCATCTCATTTTCAGGCTCTGAGCACTGTGGCACTGAGCAGAGGGGTGTAGGGAAGACACTAGGAAGAATTATGTATAAAACTAAGGAAATAATTTGCAGGAGTTAATGAAAAACGTATCCCCTTTATTTTATAATGTGTTTTGACTGTGTTCAGCAAGTAAGAAACAAATAGTTAATTTGGTGCTGAAACTAACAGGTATGCTCACATAGAGTACAGGTGAGGGCATTTTTCTTAATAATCACAGGAACAGACCAACAACTCTGCCAACTGGCATGGTAACATAATCCTTACACGAGAATGTATATTTTTGTTTTTAAAAAATAGGGTAGTTTCCTGGCACTACAGCTGAGGGCAGAGGCTTGAGAATGAGACCTTTTCCTCCAGTATAGCCTAAAAGCTCAAGGGTCAGATGAGCCACACACAGAGGTGCTGTCAGTAAATGTAAATTTCGGATATCTAGGTTTAGTTTGTTTGGATTTGTCTATACCAGACTAGCAGGTAGGGAATGAGGTCAAAACCTCAGGTCTTTCTGGAAGCTTTGAAAGGGGGGGATGGCATAATGCTCTGGAGAAAGCAAGCTGACAGTAGGCAAGCAAGAGCATTCAACTTGTTCACCCATAACGGGGTTCACCTTTCTGAAAGGGGGAAGAGGGTCTTTGCTCACAAGCCAGCAGGGCTCATTGACAGAGCTCTGAACTAGGCTTCGGGGGGAGGGGGACAATATCAGGCTTTCCCCTGACAAGTTGTGGGATGGCACACCAAGGTCAGATGGATGGGGTGTTAGCGAGGGCCTGCAGCCTGTTGCTCTGAGACATGCTGGGTACACTGCAGAACACCTGAAGTCTTATGGAGATGAGCCAGGGGCTCCTGAGGTATGAAGAACCAAGGGGGATACACCAGAGAAATACCCCAAAGGAGTTAACAGATATTCCTCTAATAAGGTGACACAGTCAACAGCCCACCTGAGGTGCCTCTACACCAATGCCCACAGCATGGGTGGCAAACAGGAGTTGGAAGCCACTGTGCTGCTAGAAAGCTACGACCTGTTTGCCATTACCGAAACCTGGTGGGAGGAAACCCATGACTGCAGTGCGGCTCTCGATGGCTACGGGCTGTTCAGAAGGGACAGGCGAGGAAGGAGGGGCAGACACATTGCCCTCTGCATCAAGAAATGGATAGAGAGTGTTAAGAGCTGTCTCTGAAGAATAGCCATGAGCAGGGTGAAAGCCTGTGGGTAAGAATAAGAGACCGAGTCAACAAAGGGAACCTTGTGGCTGCTGACTACTACAGGCCACCCGACTGTCTGTTGACAAAGCCTTCTTACTCCAGCTACAGGAGGCATTACACTCAGAGGCTCTCATCCTGCTGGGGGACTTCAACCACCTCAACATCTGCTGGAAAATAGAATTGTTACGGTTGGAAGAGACCTTTAAGATCATCAAGCCCAACCCTTAATCTAACACTACCAAGTTACCACTAAACCATGTCCCGCAGCACTACATCTACATGTGTCTCAAATACCTCCAGGGACAGTGACTCCTCCACTTCCCTGGGCAGCCTGTTCCAATGCTTGATTACCCTTTCGGTGAAGAAATTTTTCAAAATATCCAATCTAAATCTCCCCGGCACAACATGACGCCATTTTCTCTTGTCCTATTGCTTGTTACTTAGGAAAAGAGACCAAGCCCCACCTCACTACAACTTCCTTTCAGGTAGTTAGAGAGACCGATAAGGTCTCTCCTGAGCCTCCTTTTCTCCAAGCTAAACAACCCCAGTTACCTCAACCTATCTGGACTTCTGTAAGGCCTTTGACACGGTCCCCCACAACAACCTTCTCTCTAAATTGGAGAGATAGAGATTTGATGGGTGGACTGTTCGGTGGATGAGGAATTGGTTGGATGGTCACATCCAGAGTGTAGTGGTCAACAGCTCAATGTCCAGGTGAGGATCAGTGACAAGTGGTGTCCCTCAGGGGTCTGTACTGGGACCAGTACTCTTCAACATCTTCATAAATGACATAGACAGTGGGATCAAGTGCACCCTCGGCAAGTTTGCAGACAACACCAAGCTGAGTGGTGCAGTTGACACACCTGAGGGGCGGGATGCCATCCAGAGGGACCTGGACAGGCTTGACAAGTGGACTTGTGTGAACCTCATGAGGTTCAACAAGGTCAGGTGCAAGGTCCTGCATGTGCGTTGCGGCAACCCCCAGTATCAATACGGGCTGAGGGATGAAGAGATTGAGACCAGCTCTGCTAAGAAGCACTTGGGGGTACTGGTGGGTGAAAGCCGGACATGAGACGGCAATGTGCACTGTCAGCTGAGCAAGCCACCTGCATCCCAGGCTGCATCCCCAGCAGCATGGCCAGCAGGGCGAGAGGGGGATTGTGCCCCTCTGCTGCACTCTGGGGAGACTCCCCTACAGTGCTGCCTCCAGCTCGGGGTGTCCCAACAGCAGAAGGACACGGAGCTGCTGGAGCAGAGCCAGAGGAGGCCCCAGAGATGCTGCGAGGGCTGGAGCCCCTCTGCTGGGAGGACAGGCTGGGAGAGTTGGGGGTGTTCAGCCTGGAGAAGAGAAGGCTCCGGGGAGACCTTATAGCAGCTTTTCCGTACTTAGAGGGGGCCTACGGGGAAGATGGGGACAAACTTTTTAGCAGGGCCTGTTGCGATAAGACAAGGGGGAATGGCTTTAAACTAAAAGAGGTAAGATTCAGAGTAGAGGATTTTTTTTTTTTTTTTTTCCACAATGAGGGTGGTGACACCCTGGCCCAGGTTCCCCAGAGAGGTGGTGGATGCCCCATCACTGGAAACATTCCAGGCCAGGCTAGACAGGGCTCTGAGCAACTTCATCTAGCTGAAAATGCCCCTGCTCATTACAGGGGAGGTTGGACTGGGTGGTCTTTAAAGGTCCCTTCCCACCCAAACTATTCTATGATCCCTAAAATGCTGAATGGGTCAAACTGCTGGACCCTGAACTGTAAGCTCAGATCTAAAGGAGCTTTAGACTTACCTGGGGCTTTGGCAAGTCAGAGCTCTCAAAACCAAGTAATATTAATTATGTGGAGAACCAGACTTCAAAATGTTGGGCTTGTAGGTGCTACTTTGATGCATGACAATACATACTGACTTACAGTAGTGATTCAGACTCAAGACTAACTTTCCAGGTATAAACTGGCTGAGCAGCTGAAGTTTATACAAACCTGCCAGTTCATGTGAGCCAAGTATCAAAGCTATGAAATCCCAGGAATTAAAATTCTGATAATAAATGAGTAACATTGACTAAATCTTTTGGGTTACTTAGAAAACACAAACAATTTATTTCTAGTTTTCTTATTGCCATCTCAACTGCCTGACTTGAGAGAGTCAGGAGGAAAAGAAAAATTAAAAAAAAAAAAAAAGAAAGAAAGAAATCACATTATCCTATTACTGCATAGGAACATCTAACTATACTAGAAATAGCACTGCAGTTACTTTTATAGATTAAAAAAAAAGATCCGGAAATGCATGGTCTCCAATAATGAAAATATGCTTAGTGAGATTCCTTCCTGCTGGCAAGTAAAACTCTAAATATTCTGTACGCTCACCCACAACCTCACCCACTCATGATGAAAATAACTTTAATTCTTGGTCGTTGCAAAGGTGGTGCAGAAATAGTTACAGTTTCACTGATGCATACATCAATATTTGGCAAGAATATAAACCCTCTCTTTAGTGGCACACTAGCCAACCTATCAGTGCCCATAGTCAAGATTATACAGCATTCAGGCAAACAAAAGTGCTGAATTCCTTCGGGAGCAAATCTAAATATACCTCTTGTAGGCAAGGCCCGTAACCTTTGAGTGCCAAGCCTACAGTAAAGTATGTTTAAATTATGTCTAACACAAACTTCAGTAACATGAAGTAACCCGGAGCTTATGGAGATCCCTGAGCATGCTCTATGACAGCTCCTGCTTTTTTAGGAACCCCTTGGCACCCAGTGCCTTCACAGCATTTTTCCTGGGTGCTTTGCACCAGTATCATCTGTGCATCTTCTCTGAAGACTAGTATTTTGAACAGTAAATAACAATAATTTTATTGGAAGTGTCATGCTGGAAACACTAGAACTGAAGATTTCCTATAAGCAAAATTTCCAGTGATGATTTCTGCACAGCCAAAATTCTCTTGTTGTAACTTTTCCCGTTGTTAGGGCGTAACCAGGTCTCTTCTCATCAGAAACATATTATCCCAAGACTCTCTCCCCATCCAGGAAACCGGGCTGGAATCAGCCAGTGGGTTCTGGAAATAGTTGGGCACACACATGGCAATGTAACTGCAAACGCTGTGTTTCCACTGGTCTGCTGTAGGGACCAGAGCAGGACGTAACTGATTGTGGAGTGGATGCTGCCTTGTTATTGCTGTCCCTGAATTCCTCTGTCAAGGGACCAAGCCTGGACTATACCTCCATATGATCACACCCTGTGCTGAGACCTCGCAGTTAACTTCACCATGAGGCAAGTTGCTTGATTTTGTCCTGAGACCTCAAAAAATTGCTGAGGAATACAGTCATCTAGAGACCAAGTCAGAAGTGTTGATTTGCCACAAAATTCCAGTTCAGTGAATCTAATACATCAAATCATCAATATTTTAGCTTCTGCCAAAGTCAAAGCCAGGCTCAGAGACCCTTGTCTGCATTCCTGGTCCTCCAGCTCTAAGGCACGGGAGACTGGAAGAACCTTAAAAATACTCAAAGAATCGGCTGATTGCACTCAGGTGATCTAATATGACTACTGGCCATGGCGACACATACCTTTGACAGCTTGACTTAGTCACCTGATAGAGACCAGCACATAAAACTCTTTTTTTCCTTTTACAGCTGTTCAGGGTGTCACATCATGTATCTGTGGGCCCACCTCCACCTCCAAACAAACTGTGTGGCCTTTGTAAATGATCTTTGAGCTTTCGTCATAAGGAGGATTTAGAGCTCAAATTCCACAAAAGGGAATAAACCAAAGTACACCATCATTTTGCTTTATTTCTTAAAACCATGTGAGAGGTGAGATGCAGCCCCATGCTCTCCTGCTCCTCAGCCTGAATAACTAAATGCCTGAGTGTTCAGGAGCTGAGCTGCTTCTTGGCAGCATTTACCAAACACACTGGATTATCTGGAGACCTAGCTTGAGCCTCCCCCTAGGATCCACCTCTGGAGCCCACGGTCATTCCTCAGATGCTAGGTTCCTGAGTGGAAGAGTCATCCCTGCTTCCCTGTGAGTAAACAGCACAGAGTAAGGCTGCGTTGCTGGGAACAGCATTCAGGGACACCATTTTCTTTTGCTGGAAATGCAAACGTCATCTCTATTCCTTGCATAGAAAAGCACATTTTAGTATTTTGGAAAAGAGAGATGAAAATGAAGAAATCATTGCCAAACTTTGTCTTAAATCACAGCATACTCACAGCAGCCACTCTGCAGTTTTCTTGCACGATATTGTAGCTGTTCATCAACAATTTTTCCTGTTATCTTTCACCTACAGTTATCTTAATAAGGGGCACCAAACAGCCCAACTAAGTCTTTAATAGCTCCTGTGCAGAACAGTTTAGTAGAGGGGAGATGTTACTCACAGGTTGTTCTTCCCAGTTACCAGGGGCATTCAGAAGCAACAAGAAAGGAGAAGAACACGGGTCCTGTCCACACTTTGAACAGTAGTATTCCTGGAACCTACTTCCAGTTCTGGAAGAATAGTCAAAACAGTCTTTATTCCTAAAACTGCTTGCCGCCACCTTCCAAATGCAAGAATTGCAGTAGTAAGTATTAGCACAGCTGTCCAGACATCATACACATCTTTGGTTAATCTCTTAGCTAAGAGGTTTCCAGATTCCATTGTTACAGGCTCTTTCTGGTGGAGGTTGGCTGCAACAGCTCCAGTGCTCTCACTGCTGGAGGGTTTTATAGGGCGCAGTCTTCTATTTACAGTGACTCTGCTACACAGGCTTTATAAGTGCTTCACAAAGTGTATGAACTCAGAACTCTCACCTGCACAACTTTGATATCAAAGTACAGGCATTCATGCCTCATGGTATTTATTAGGAGCTTTTTCTGATCTTTTGACACCTGCTGTTACAGCACATTAAGCCACAGCAAAAAAAAAAAACCCAAACAACAAAACAAACAAAAAAAAAAAACCCAAGAACCAAACCACTTACCCTTTGTAACTTCCATTCCTTAAATGTTCCTCAGGATGCATAGAATCCCAGCCTTCTCCCTGACCTTTATTTATTGTGCAGATTACAACCAATCCTGATGGATCAGCTGGAGTGGAGGAACTCCACACAATGAGGACAACTGCTGCAGTGAGACATATAAAGTAGCAAACACCTGAGAGGCGTTTCATGAAGGACACCTGCACCTAATTAACTTCCCAAATGTTGATCATCATCAATTTAAGGCACCTCAAAATAAAAAAAAAAACAACCCAAACCCCAAAGAGCTGGGCCAAGATCACCTGACAAAAAATTCACACTTTATTTATTTGACCACCCTTCAAACAAGGGTGAAGTTACTCCCCAATACGAGCCCCCAGAGGGTTCATTTAACTTGTGTATTTTCAGTATCCCAGGGTGACTTATTCAGATTTGCTCTGTATTGATCTGACTTACATACGTAGACAGATATGAATAAAAACAGTCAAAGGTGAGCTCTGAAATGAGGCACCACAAGACCATTGTGTGTGTGTGGAGGATGATCCCAGGAACATTTATGTTGTTTTTCCTCAGCTTTTGTTATTCAAAGAGGAGCTAAAGTGTCCTGGGTCCTGCCCTGCATCCCATGCCAACCCCTCTTTTTCAGAGGAAATTCTGTTTTCCCCAATTGAAGGATAACTGTACTTAGTGACGTGCACAAAAAATCCTGGGCTTCTGATTTTTGACTGTACAGCCAAGACAAACTATTTAAGTAAAATGGTTACTTGCTCTGGAAGTAATGATTCTTTAATTGTAAGATTTTGTTAACTTTGTTTCTGATGGAAAATTTGATATTCAACTGGCTTGCTAAAATATTTGCTAAGAACAAACCCATGTTATTGTTCACAAAGAATAGTTCACAAATGAAATGACAACAAATTAGTTTTAGTATCTGGAACATTCAGTTCTTTCAAGAACATGGTTTGCCTATAAAAATAATGTTTTGTGAACACTGTAATGAGGCTCACATTCTGACCTGGAACAGTGTATGAAAACTCACTGAAGAGCTGTGTGCCAAATAAGGCTAGCAAGTAATTTCACGTAGGTAAATAAAGTACTGAAGTATGTATGGGAAGGATAACACCTTTTTTCTTACCGAAGAAATAGTCTTTTTCTTATGACCAGAATCTACGGTCCACATGTACACCATAAGGAATGGGCAACTATTGACTTAGTGCTCCAGAAAAACATAAATGGGCAAAAAATAGTTTCAGTATAGTCAGCTCTGTTTTTAAAGGGCTACCAAATGTCTTATTAGGCAGTCCCTAATCACATCAGAGCAGCGTGGTATGCCTGCCTCTGACTCTGTGCCTCCGAGTGGTGAGGGCTGTACTTACCTCTATTCCACATGGGACACAGAAATTCCTTAGAATTTCCCTCTGGCAGAAGCAAGTTCTTGTTTACCACAAAAAGCTACAGGTATTAACTAGCCATGCAAAAGCACGGGATAGAGAAGTGTATTATTTTCGGCATATCGAGTTCACAGGTACTACACTGGAATGCTAAACCACAGGTTAAATAACAAAGCATTTGAGAGAAATCTACTACAAGCAGATAAAGGAACTGTCTGTTGATAAATACTTTACTTTTTAGGCTTATATTTATGTGCAAGCACAACAAATGGCATAGGGATTTAACAACGAGGGGGAAAGCAGGGAACAATAGACATAATAGACAAGAAATGCCACATTCTATCAGCATGGACTCCGAATTGCTTCGCACTGCAAACTGCTGCACAAAATCACAAGCCAAGCTGTCAAAATCACAAGTCTGCATTTAAAACTAAGTAGTTCAAAACTGAAACGGTGAGTTCCTATTACTTATCCTCTGGTTTTTGAGGCTTTAGAGTTGATATTCAAAGACTTTCCTCCCACATTGTCAGCATTAGGCTTACTTATTGCTTCCAAGAGAAGCTGGGATTCCTACATGACTCAAAGAGGGAGAACTTCAAGAGTCACAGCAGATTTCATCCAATTTGATTGAGCTCACAGACTTTAGCAACATTGTTTATCCGTTAGCTAGGCAAATCATTTAATCTTTGTGCGTGAATTAGCAGGATGTATTTCTAAGTAGTTTTACAGGTTGATAAGCATGAAATACATTTCAGACTGAAACAAAAAAGTTAAGCAACTTTCTTAAAGTTCATGTAGAGTCCAAAAAAGCCTTAATAAACCAGTTTCTGGCTTCTTGCTTTACGTGTCCCTTTAATACGTATACTTTCACAAGTCTTTTCACACAGTTTCCCCAACTAACCTATACACACACTCTTAAGCAATCCAGACTCACGGGAAACACTCAACAACTTCCTCCCACTTTATATAAATGCGTATGACACACACACGTACACATAAATGTATCAGCAAAGCTTAGCACACACAGAGCTCGCTGGCATTACAAAACCAGTTGGCTTTAACAGCACAGACACAATGATTGTGAGCAGAGGGGAGTCAGCGCAGCCCTACCGAAGAGCTCCTAGGCATGAGGATTTCAGTAGACCTCAGTCTGAAAAACAGAAGGGATGGCTGACCATTAAAACCAACCAGTTATGGGCACAAACAAAAAAAAAACCCTCTCACAAAGCACGCCTTCCTGTGAAACAAACGGTATCACCAGAGTTCAATAAAGGGTCATTTCATGTTGTTGTTTATTACCTACAAGACAGTGGTGTAAAATTCTGAGTCCCGAAAACCTTTAAGCAATCTTTAGGTAACTACTATCTAGGTGTAAGTCTTCAAAAGATGCTCATCAACCTTCCAGGAACTTTCTTTTTTCTTCCTTGAGTGTTGACAGCAGAAGCTGGATTTTAATGGCTGTCTCGATGAAAAAGTTTCCTGCCAGTTTTGCAGGTGAAAGATCTTGGCAGGATATAAAGTAAGACGAGAGGAGGTGTAAAATCTATCCCTAATAACTCCAACTGGACGGCAACAGAGTTATACAGGAAATGTTAGAATGAAAATCTTAGTAAAGAATGAATCTTAGTAAAGAATAAAACAGGAAAACTAGCCCCCTCTACAATACCGATGTTTGACAAATTTCTCCCCTTTTCTGTCGTGGTTATTTAAATGAAAGTACGTTATGAGACTAGGTTTCCTAAGAAACTATTTTTAGGCTTTGGGTAAAAACATTATTATTGGGGTAACAACATTATTATTGACTGTGCTGTTTACAACATTATTATTGATTGTGCTGCTTTTGTCATTAATATTCACCTGTAGCAATTGGCACTATCACGTTGTGGTATTCTGCAAATACTTCTGTGGAGTTGACAACTGTGTGAGATCATCAGGCTCAGGGACATTCAAGTGCTCTGCTCAAGGACAGGAACATCTTCAGTCATGTCTTGCCAAGCAGATGCGCTCTGTAGTGCATGGCAGAGACCTCTCTGTAGCACAGACTCGTCACAAAGGAGCCAGCAAAGATACAGACAAGCAAAGGTCTGACCTGATGCAGAAGAGCTGCCACTGGGATGGTTCTTCCGGAGAGAGGAAAACCAGCATCCTGCCAGGAAATCATAGAGATAAGTGCCAAGCCCAGCAAGTGTCCAGTAATGGGCTGCTGGGATGGTGCTGTGATGCACAAGTGTTGGAGACCTCAGAGTGACACAACCAGACCAAGCACTGTGCTAAAGTCACATGTTTATTCACCCACACTGGGAAAACATTGTGAAAATGATCTGTCACTTGATCCAAGTGTTCAGGATTCATTACTACCCACTTCTTTCCATATTTAACACAGACATTTAGGAAGAAAAGATGTGCAGTATGTAAAAATGTATACAGTATGCAATTACTAAAAGGGAAGAGGTGCTTTTGTGTGAAGGAATCACTGCTGGATTTTGGCTAGGACTGATTCAGTGATCTATTTTTTTTCCGGGCTGATTTTCACCAACTGTCCAATTCCAACACATTGTCAGTAAATCTTTTGTTGGCTACAACCAGGCTGTTGCTCTTTCAAGTGGTAACACACCTGAGCTGGAAAACAAAATCGGAATAAAACAAAGACTGAGTTGAAGTGAGATCACCCCTCAGCCGGAATGAACCACTTGGTACATAACATAGCTCTGCTTCAAACTTCGGTCTCAGACAGATCTCTACAGTAGGCCAAAGAACATACTCGTATTTAAGAGAAAAGGGGATGACTTTTGCACCCACACTAAGCTTGAGTCCGTTTCTGCCTGGGTGCTTTTTTCAGCTTGGTGGCTTCTAGATCATATAGAGAATGCTGAAGGGTTTTTCTTCTCCGTTCCCCAGATCTAGATGTTCAACACAGGCAGGAAATACCCTTGTCCTCCCTTTGTATGCTTTCCTGTAGTTTGGTCATTCATGAACTCATGCACACACCTGTAACCATTCCCAAACAGGCCGTACCTCGTGGGAATAAGCCTGCACACAGATACATGAACTAGCAGGAACAAACCCCGTATAACAGCAGCCCATACCACGATCCTGCAGACTTGAGACATTCGACATTTGCAGAAACAGTATTAGCAACTTGGTAAACTGAGAGAAGAAGGGGAAAGTCAAGGACATTCTATAGGGAGTGAACAGAAATTAGGAAAGCATTAATTCACCTCCTTATAGGCAGCACTACCTGCTGTTGCGCCAGCTGGGCAGCTGACGTGCCATTAACCACTGGGAATCACGCTCTGCCCGCGTATGATAAAAGAGGAACTGTTTGCTAGTTCAGGGTGGCTGAGTGACCCCTCCTGACAAAGTCCACACTGAAGATCCTCCCGAGTTCTCTGTTGGCTCTGGTGGAGCATGTTTTGAAGTGGGGCACAAAGGGATTCCTTCATGCCACTACCTTAGGACCATCACTCACAACTTTTGAGCCTAATACAAACCCCCTTTGATGAGAAGAAAAATAAATGCCCTGCAAGACGAGTATCTCTCACGATACTTCCCCCACAATGCTGGAAGGGGATGTAACCCTGCTCCACTAACAAAGCAATTGTCATTGCATTACCCATTGTAAATAACATATTTACTCAGGGTACTGGAACAGGACGACATGCATGCTTGATACTGAAGAAAATCCTGTTTGTGCCTGTTATACTGTACAAGTTTATACAAGTTTGTACAAGATTAATTCCTAGAAACTAGTTGTGTTTCTTAGATTCTCACAATCTTTTACTCTGAAATGAATAAGACACCTTGTAGGGTATGCCACCTGATTTGGTCCCACCTGAGCATTTTCAAAGACGGAAACTCGAGTTACTGCTTAGCTGAGGAAAGAGGAGGAACCATTGATATGTAGGTCTGGAGGTACTGAAAGCAGTGTCCAAATCTCTGCTTTGCACTGGTTCTCTATGGTGTGTACCCTCCTGGATCTTACTGGAGCAATGCCATGCTACAGTGGAAGCTAAGGCAGAAACAAGTGGTCTGCTGTGTTACACAGGACAAAATCCATGCCTGAGTGGAGACAGTTCTAGTAATTTTTTACTTCCCAGGCTCTAATTCTGCAACTCACCCACTTAAATTAAATACAAATCAATCACGTGATGTCCTAAAAGTGTCTCAGAAAGAAACCCTTGCTATTAACAGGACAGAGAGGTGACATATCAAATACACGACAGTTGTAATAAACACAGCATTCTTTATTACCCCGTACGTACGTTCCCCCTGCCCTGACACTCCTGTCAATAAACCACCCTGTGTGACCACTGGTGAAAATAATACTTGTTTTCTACCTGCACAGCAACACAGGGAAGCTCCTCCCTAGTTGAGATGAAGGCACTTTCTCCCCTTCAAGAAACTTTCAGAACATTCCTTTCTGCAAATGGGACAGGGAAGTGTCTGTCCTATGGCTTTTAGCTGAAACCAGTTTTAGAGGAGTTTTGCTCTGCGTGAATCAGAGGCAAGCTCAGTGTTACCCACCCATGCAACCTCCACTGGATGCTACCTGCAATAGTGAAGAGCAAGCACCACGAAGTACCTGGAAGTGGTGAAATGTCCTCGTACTGTGATGTCCATCAGAAGGCAGAAAAAGTCTCTTTCTCAAATGCATTTAGATACCTGCCACAGCACAGAAGGTGCTTAACTGTCCGCGGTTGCAGTTTCTTCAACCAAATACTGTGATAAGCTTCAGGTGGTGACAAATGCCTGACACCAAACTACTTCTTGGCAATAGAACTGTCCTCCTCCTTCCATAGACTCTGCAAGTGAAACAGTGTTTACCCACATGCTCCACCATTCCATGGAAGAGGAATGTGGCTGCACCACACGCAGCGGCTGGGTAGACAGGGTGCTGTTGGAGGCACTTGGGAACAACAGTCAGTGGAGCGTTTTTGGTGCCCTGCACTTTGAAAGAGCACAGAAGATAAATGCACGAAAATCAAATCATATAATTCTTGTAGTTTTCTGCTCAGAAAAGCACCCAGTCATTTTGTGGATACTTTCCTCACTTTTAAAGATAAAAATGTGAATATTTTTCCAGTTCTATAAAGAACATTCATGTTAATAGCAAAGCTATTAAATATCCTACACACGGTACTATGCTAGAGGCCAGATACTCTGGCCAGAATTCTATGATGCTGTAACTTCTGCCTTGCACTCCTTATCATGAGGTGGGGAATCACCATGGGTGCAGAATTTGACCCTTATGTCCTCACAACACCCCTGTGAGGTAGATAAGTACCATGACATCTTCTTCAGGAGAGGAAACTGAGGCAACAAGAGGTGAACTGACTTGAATGCGGCTGCACAGCAAGTCTGGGAGCAGAACTCAGGTCATGCCCACAGATCTCTCCTCTGTAACACACTGCCTTACCGCCCACCCAACTTCATCTCCAGGGCTGAATGAAATGCATCCACGTACCGCTGACAAAATATACCTAGTCCAACACCAATCCTTCTGTAGACTGCTTCTGCTTCAGCAATGACATAAACAGGTGCTACAAAATACTTTCCTCACAGGACCTGAATTGCAAAGTACACAAGACAACTCCCACTGCTGTCAGCCAGCACAAGCCCCTAAATTTTTACAATGCCTTCAGTTAGAGCCTTTCTCATGCCTAGTCTCCACTCCAAAATTCCAGAGTTAATTAATAAGGCACATGAGGGGCTAATCCAGGCACTTTCACAATAGGCGTGAAGTCCTGCAGGCCACTGTGCATTTCCAGGCTGGCACTAACAAAACACGGGTTGGCATGTAAAACCACATCCTGTGGCCGAGAGAGGGAAAGGCTCCTGTCCCTGCCAGTGCCACAGTGCAAGAAACACAAAGCCAGCCTTAAATCATCATTGCCCAAGACATCAGCTGAATCGTGACCAGCATGGAATTATGTTATCTCAACCCTCAATATGGGTGTCTAAATGCAGTGAGAGTTGGGAGTAAAAACAAGGCAATGGAAAATGTGTTGGATGTTGACTTGGAAGGATTCCACCACATGGTTGAGGCCCAACTAAAACATAACATAACATACGGTAACATAACATAACATAACAACATAACCCTTCTTTCACTAGACAAGTGACAACGGGGATTTCCCTGTACAGCTGCTGACTTGTGGATATAAGTACTAGTTAATGAATTTTCAGCCCCTGCCTGAGTGCAGTGTTTAATGCTAATAATTTACAAGAACATATCAGTGATACGATAGTTCAAACCATTTGATACAACAGCCTGCCCTCTCTTTATTTATGTTCAATAAATTCTAAATCTCGACATTGGTTGGAGGTCATACTTATGATCCAGACACAAAGATCAGAATAAATTTGAGTTTTGTGCCTGAACTGATTTGTGACTCCCAGACGGTAGCAAACACTTGACACTGGATCTGAAGTGGTGATGAGACTCTGTATAGGGCTTCGGGCAATAGGGTCCTTTCCTTATTTAACACATGAATTCTTTACTTCTCACTGGTTAGCCGTGCTGTTTGCCCAGGCTGGGAATGTGTCCAGCTCAAACATAGATCTTCCCCATGTGTTGATGGCCAGCGTGACACAGAAGACTCCAATGATGTTCATCACTATTCCAGATCTAACCTGTGAGGACAAAAGTCCAAACCAACAATAAACAAACAGCCGCCTATTTGTACATACACAAGATAGACACACGATCAAATAAATCACAGAAATAGCCATTGTACCCACTGCCCTGTGTTCTTGCTTAGGTGGAAATACCAGGGAACACACTGTGCAAAGCCTTTGAACACTTTGCTATGTAACTAGTCTAGGAGCTTTAAGGCATGTACAAGTTGCTCATATTAGTTAAAGAACAGCTTCTGCCCCCTTCATGTCTCCAGTTAGAAAACCAATGATGTTTGGGTGTTCGGGACAGAACCTGGCACTGTGTGGTCTGGCAGACAATCAGAGGCAACTGATTGTTGGTTTCTGCTCTCAGCTCCAGTGGAAACAAGGCTTCAGCTACACTTGCCAAAGCCCCAGAAGACTGGAAAGCACTGACTGCATTTTAGTTCTTCAGTGTTTAAGAGACTTATGACTTCTCAGTTTTTAATTTCAATTGGGCTGGGCTGTATGTCTGCCAAAGCCTGTGAGAAAGGTACTGTTACTTCAGAGATGCAAATCTTTACTGCAGTATTAACACTGCATAAAAGAGGGGCATAGGGTGCTAGTTACAGCCTACAAGAGCTTCCTGGTACTTTGGAAATACCCAGCTAAGAAAATTAAACTCTCACCATATTTCAGGATAAAGGTAATGGAGAGCTTCAGATAAGAGACCAGGTAATTATCATCTTACCATATCCAAAACACGGATGTGGCCATAGGAAAACACTATTGCATTGGGCGGTGTTGCAACGGGTAGCATGAAGGCAAAGGAAGCACTGAGAGTACAAGGCAGCATAACGTACAAAGGATGGATCTTGACAGATGCAGCCTGCAACGAAACGGAGAGAATGGTGTTCCAAAAGAAAAGCGTAAAGACCATTTCCCAGACCATTGAGACATACAGGCTCATTTTGTTTCACGATATATCACCACAGTAATTTACAAGCATTTTATTCTGAAATCCACACGTGCTTAAAGATAACTTTGCTCTTGTTTCCTGTTCCACAATACTTAAAAACAATGCTTGATTCTTTCTTGTTGTTTGTTTTGCTCTATGGTATAATTTGGAGTTCTGGTCAAATTTATCCAACGATTTTTTCTTTGACCTTGGACCACACTTTTGCCAGGGTAACACAGGAATGAGATTATAATTACCAGGCATGTGGAGTAACACTCTTAGGCCTTACATAAACTCTGCGGGACTCAGAACTTAGGTGCCAATTTAAGGCACTAACAGCTCAGCACCTTCATTGGGATAATTTTACTTTGATGAAATGGTCTAGAATAAAGTGGTTGTACTTTCTAAATTAAAGAACAAAGTAACCTATTTTTCCCTTTATGCTACAATTTCAATTCTACTCAGAAAAGGCAGCAAAACTTACCAGGTTTACCCCCCTAAGTTTTAAAATTGTTCTGACTTCCTATGGAAAATGACACATTTCTAATAACCAGGCCCACCACTTTCTGTATTCTAGCATAAAACCATGAAGATGAAGGAACTATTCAAATGGATGAATAGAAAGTGCTGTATTTTATTTTGGTTTGGTTTTTGTGTGTGTGTGTTTTTCCTGTTCTGAGTTGATGGTTCAAATACAAAATGACCAGAAGTAACTCATGTTTGTTGATTGGTATTAAAAAAGTGACTCTCGCTTCACTTTCTCCAGGGCCAAGAGACACACATTACAGAAGGCTTGAACTGGCTTCCTTTCCAGTGAGGGTGCCATGGGATAGGCATCGGAATTAGCTTCTTCCCCCAAGAAGCTGGTTCTCAGGCTCCAAGCATAGAGGGAGGGCAGATTGAAGAAAGTTTGCATTCCCACTTTCTATCTGCATGCGATGATATAAACATAGCAGTGAACACTAGCTAAAATCGCTGCCCATTATGGTATACTGTCAGATGGACTCTTTCATTACTGGCTTTCAGACTAACATTGGAGCAACATTCAAGAAAATAAGTATGATATTGCTTTGCCACTAGAGACTGTAAGTTTAACTCCGACCTCCCAGTTGATAGGATAACAGGGTGGAAGTAATCTTACCATGGATGAAAAGACAGGTAGGAAGAGCGTGGCTGTGGCGACATTACTGGTGCATTCGGTAAAGACAGCTATAATAAGCGAAAGTACTGTTGCAATGGCCCATGGTGGGATAGATCCTAGTGGAATCATTTGATGACCCAGCCAAGCTGAGAGCCCAGAGTTCTGACAAGAAAAAAAAAACTGGCTTTCAGTGAGGCTTAGAACTCCTAGCTCACGAACAGGGAACTTGTTATGTGTAATGTTCTGACCAAATAATGCTAAATGACTCCTGAATTATAGAAATACCATCTGGGAAAGTACAATGATCAGCATACTGCCTGGCAACAGCTACCGACAAGAAGTTCAAGAAACCCCACTGTACACAATTTTGGAAGATATCTACTTGCAAAGATTTTCTTCCTGACTACTTCAGTAGTGCTTTGGGTTAAAACTGAAGAAATACATCCTTTAAACAAATCTCAAATGGTTCTGAAAATCTTACAAGTGTTATCTATACTTCTGTTTTTCTAGCCAGGGCTGGGATGGGGATGATAACAGAAATAAGAAAGGCTGCTTTTCTGGTCTGTCCAGTGAAGATCCCAAACCACTTGGCAGCCTCCATGAGGTTAAGATAAATTGAAGAAATGTGGTCAGAGCACACAAATTCCTGAAAAAGAGGCACAAACATTCACCTCTCCTCCCAGTTTTTGCTAATTTGGATCTGCCTCCAGATCTGAACATCTCTACTGGATTTGCCTTTGGGTGCATGCCCAGTACTACAGGACCAGATAACAAACCAGAGAAGTTCGCCTTTGAGTCAGAGAAAAACAGATGTCAGGACATACTGCACTTGCATCAGCCAAAGCAAAACCTCCTCCCAGCAGCAGCACAATGCTCCAGGGCATCTTCCTCTGAACCACATTCCAGTCGAGCAGCGGGGCTGATAAAAATGGCTTTTTTATATCTGAAGCGAGAAATGAAAAGCAGAGCATGTTTTAGCAGAGTGAAGACATTTTGTCTCCTGTTCTATTGTAAGACACTAGGGAAAGACCCAACAGGCAGATGAATATTACTGAGAAACCTGCACATGGTAAGGCTAACACACATGAGCAGGGACCGTGCCCCAGCCCTGCCCAAGAAGCGAGGGAGGTGAGCTATCCTGAAGAACTGCATGCAAATCCAGTACACATTTCTGCCATGTTAGCCGGAGCCGGCTAACTGCTTCCCAGTGTTACAATTCCTCTTTTAAATACCTTCTTCAGTCCGTTCAGGGTCAAACATGCTTGGATTCCAGCCTGTGAATTTGGGTTTATTAGCAGGAAGGATAAACAGTAGCAGGGCAATAAACACAGCAGGAGCAGAATCAGTGATATACCTAAACAAGAAAAGAGAATATAGCTCAGAAAACAGACATCTTTCTCCTAGAAGATGGCTGCCTTCCAGCATTGCGGTCACGGCTCTTTGTCATCTTGTTTGGGGCTTGTACATTAGCAAAATGGGTCATTAGTTCATGACTGAGGTCTCTTAGACCTGCCACAACACAACCACAGTAATAAAATAAACTAGCTACAATATGCATTAATAACCAGAGTCACAGATGACAATGGCTCCTGGGAGCAGGGTTCCTTCTCTGTGGTGAAGCCAAGATTCAACAGTGGTATCTCAAAGAAAGAGGTGTAAAGAAATGGCCCGAATGATAGTCCCATCGTGCATTTTATGCTCTCAATATGCCACAGACATTATGTGAAGAAGCCATTCAAAGCACCAAATCAATCTCCCAGTGAGTTCTAAGCTATTGTTTAGAGGTGGTATTACCAAACATTCAAATGACACTGCAACTGATTGGAGTTCATACAAGCAAAATACTAATGTGTACATCAGTGTGGCTGAGACCAGCATTACAGAATTCTCTCTCCCTTTAGGAGGTTCGGCTTGCTCCATGCCCCAGTCTCCAGCCTTCATTGCAATACAAACTGTCAAACAACAGATCAATTGGTGATCTCACGCACAAGCGACAGGATTAAACCCAGCAAACATGTGAATTCAGATAAGGTTAGAATGAGTTACTGCACTCAAAATTGAATGTAAGAGCAAGGGAATCTGATTCACAACCAAGAGGGTACAGGATGAAAAAGACCCTAAAGACTCACTTTTCTCCTCTTGGGAAGAGCCTGGTGGCCCAGCCTTTTACAAAGCCTGGGTGTCTGGAAAACCACAAGAGAACGAGCAAAACAAACATTAGGAGGACATTGAATTCAGCGTACGAGATAGGGCCTAATTTCTTCATTTCTGCCTTCAGCACGTTGTATGCAGCTTTTTCTTTAGCAGTTCTCTCTGTCCCGCAGCCCCAGCTTTTTTTAAAGCTTTAAGAAAAAAGGAGAAGAAAATACTGTAAGTATTAACATATTAGAGGGATTTAACATGCTTGCCACTCTGAAGCTGTCAATCCCGGGGACAGACACAGACTACAGCAGAGGCCAGGAACAAAGAAACGGCAACAGTGTCAAAGCATTTAATGGGGACATGCCAGTTCTCACAGAAGAATGGGGTTTATGAATGGAAGTAGGTCTCTGTCCAATTTGGAGCAATACGGGATGAAAAACCCAGTTTTGAATCAAGGGTAGCAAAACAGACATGCTAGCTCTGCTAGGGATGAAATTCTCAGATGTGAAATTGAAAAATAAAAAGGCAATTCTGTCTGATCATTAAGAATGTATAGAGCTTTTGCCTTAGTGCAACTCCAAGAACACAAAAGGTTTCTAGACGTCAAAAGTTGCTGTGAAATGGAACTGCTCTCCGCTACAAAATTAATAACTTGTCAGTACATTCGTTTTATCCAGATTTCTCAATAAGCTGATCTGTATTAGCTGAGGGATTTACACAATATCATGTAGTTAAATACTCACTTGAGTCCAATGAAGGAGCACTGTAGCCAAAGCCAAGCTAGTACCAACATCAGAATCATGTTTGGGAATGCAAACCCAAACCAGGAAGCAAAATTCACAATATCATTATTGTTGGGGTATAACCTGAAAAGACAAGAAAAATGCTTTTTGTATGAATGTCAAAACATTCAGTAATCTGCTCTCCCTTTAATATGCACTAGTGACAATTGTACTTGTAAATCTAGGACAACCGTTACAAGTAATCATAGGAAACATCCATAGCCTAACTTCCAACAGGAAGGCAGCGTGGATTTCAGAGCAGCACTTACATGATCCTCAGTTTTCCCTATATATTACTTTAATGCATATAGGAGCTCATGTTGATATTTTAGGTCCCAGTAAGACAAGCACTGCTGAAAGATCTCCCACACATTCTAGGTAGCTTTCACTTGCAACATGCCTGCTCATTTATCCCAAGACAGGACGTTCTTTCTTCCTCCCCATTCATTCTGAGAGCAAGAATTGTGTTTCCTGAAATTAATAGCTGCACTTCTGCTCAACAGAAGACAAAGTTGCTAGCTGGCTTAAAAGAATGAAGCCAGTGTTTTAAGAACAGCAATTTTTGTTCTTCCCTTTGTCCACCAATAATGACTGCAGGAAAAATACCAATAGCAAATTTCCAGCTGGGTGTTAAAACCAACAGGTAACATGGCAGCTGAGGGTGAAGTACTCGCAACAGAAGAAAGCGATGTTGAGGGACTGTTGGGGAGCCCGCAAGATTTCCACTGTAGATTAGGTTGCATTTAAATCAATTCCCAAACTCAGTTCAGCAAAGAGCGTATTTTGTGGAGAACTCCTTTCCTTTATGACAGTATCTGTACAGTTTCCACAGCCACAGCATGGAGGAATAATACAGGAGAGCCTAAGCTGTTTTTAGCTCTCTTCAGTGCACTTACGAGAAGAGTTAGTCATACACTCTTCTGATGCTCTTCACTGCAGTTCCTCTGCTAATGTGATGCATTTCAGTTGCAAAAGAGGTGGCAGAAGAACCAGTATCTCATGATCAACCAGCTGTCTGCCGATTACCAGCAAGTATTCCAAGTTTTTCAGGAGAGCTAGAATACCAGCACATAGCTGCCTAGAAAAGGCTGAGGCAGAAAAATGAGGCCCGTCATTTCATACACATTCCTCACTCTTGGTTCATCAACTGGTTATTGCTTACAGTTTGCAACTGAAACTGTCATCTAAGAGTCAGCTGGTCACACAAACAGTAAGATAGCAGAAGTAAAAGAAACAGCATGAATGACTTACTGATTCATCTGGCCTTTCAATACGATGTTTGGTCCTGTTCCAGTGAGTGTTGCAGTTCCTCCAATGCTGGCAGCATAGCATACACAAAGTGTCATTCCCTTACATATGCGTTTCCTCATTTTCTTTTCCTCAGAAGATCTGGGGTCATCGGGGACTTGTCCATTGCTTATGACTAGACACAAAGAACACGACTTGCCTCAGGTAAAGTTAGGGAGCCAGAGAGTTCAGGGTCTGCAGGCTCAGTGCTTCCAGTTTGTGCATGCCATTTATTTTAATTCAAAGAAAATACAGACATGTTCCTGCATACTCTGGACTCATGTTCATGAGGAGCTGAAGAGAGAGGTTGACAATCTGGGTCTATGTGATCCAAGAATGCTGTTGTCCATATTGGTGCCACAGTTTCTGAGCAGTAATTTCTTGTTTCACACAGAGGCTTTCCACCAGCCAGATATTGTAGTCACTGGAACCATTCCAACACCATAGTAAGAACCCAACTAGCTTTAACAGCTGTGAATATGGGCAGAACACCTCCTCCNTCTTTCCTGGCATAACTGTTAAGATCAATATGTTACATCAGTTTACATCAACTGTGAAATTTTGCTGCTATGTCCATTGTTCTCTGAGGTTAACAGTCTAGTCTTGAAGTCTGACTGGACTAATGGAGCAGGACAATCATTAATTTATGGAAATTACAACCAATTCAACAATACCAAAGGGTATTTTTTGCACACATTTATTACCTTCGCTACCCATTAAAACATACTAGCCAGCAAAGCCAAGCAGATCCTTCTAAGCAGACAGAAAACCAGCAAAATTATTATTACTGGTCTTACAGCAGAAGTCCGGTTTTGGGAGTCAAGAATCAACATTAAGAAGAGCATTTGCAAATATGAAAACTTATCTTTAATACAACTGTTCGGACGCTAGAAATGAGCAACCTTACAGAGCACTCTGTGCCCAAGTGGCATTCTTGTGGGCTTGCACATCTTACATAAAAATGGTGTCTGAGCTTTGCACAATCATAGTGCATTCTCCCTTCACAAGTGAGGTAAGAAACGAAGCAACCAGAAAGCAGAAATCACAGTTGTATCTGAACTATGCCTCCAAGGTCCAAACAAGTACGGCAGTTATGAGTCGATCTCATAACAGGGCAATGTCCGGCACACATAAACACCCTTCTTCTACACTGTGTCTTCCATGGATGTGCAAGCCAGAAAATGGGCATGGTGTGACCCAGGCAGAAGGCTTGCAGTGTGGGACACAGGATGCACTACCAACATTTGCACTCATTCTTGCACACAGTCACACAGAGAATCGTGGCAGTTCAACTTGCTAATTCAGGGAAATCACATCTCCATGAAAATCCTCAAGACAATCCTTCCTCCTCTGAAAGAGAAAGGGACTGCAGATCTGATCTTTAATGGTATTTGATAATATAGCCCTCTGTAGCAGCAGAGCAGTGAAATCAGAGGGACTGAGGTTTTGCGCATCATTCAAGTCAAGTGAAACCTACTGCAGAACGACAGCATCGACAGAAGGACCTTGTGGAGTCAAGCATCAGGGTAAGATCACACTTTCAAGTGTTCCAAAGAGTAGTTTGTCTACTGTGAGTCAAATGACACCAGCTCCTATTTCCCCTGCAGCTTTTAAAGTATTCCTCTTTCTTCTCCCCACTTCCACATACAATCTGGTCGATAAAGAGGTATTTATTACCCCCGAACCAAAATAGGTTGTACTTGCACAAAATTTTTCAAACATTCCTAAGTGGCTTAGAAGCTGAATGCCCACTCATAATCACAAGATTTAGAAAGTGGGATGCTGGGGGCTTAGACGATATTTCCCACAGGATATGCTTTTCACTTCCCTGAGCAGGAAGTTAAGTCTAGGGAAGCTATGGGAGAATGACCCCAGCTTGAAGGAAAGAACATAAAAATCTGCATGGGATTTAGCACTAAGCATAACGAAATGGCAGCCACCAAAATTGGAAGCCATTTTGTAAAACCTAAATGTCATGCATTTAGGGATTTTCAGTCAGGTTACCACTCTCTTTCCTTGGAAAAGGTATAGAGATCTCCTTCTAGGTCAGTGAGCTCTGAGTGTAGCAAGTTCCGTAGGATCAACTCACTGCTGAGTAGGCCCTTACCATGCACTGAAGTGGGATCTGATGCATTCTTTTCCTCCAGCTCAACCACTGTATTTGTCTGCCCAGCTGCTTGTTCCATCATAGTGACATCATACTCTGTGTTGTCCATTTGATCCAGGACAGCCTGGACAATAGGAACCATCATAGCAGTGGTGGCTGTGTTACTTATCCACATGGACAGGAAGGCAGTGACTATCATAAATCCCAGCATGAGGCTAAAGGGAGAAACAGGCAGAGGAGAAAGGATGAAAGAAAACAGGCACTCCTAGCCTTTGTAGTCACTGTAACTTAGACAGTAGAGCCCAGGCAGGGATGTGTGTAGCGTCCAGCAATACAAAGCAGGGCCAGATCTCCTTCTAGGACAGCTCTGCCACCTTAGAATCATAGAATCGTTAAGGTTGGAAGGGACCTTTAAGATCATCGAGTCCAACCATTAACCTGACCTGACAAAAAACACTTCTAAACCATATCCCCAAGTACCACGTCTACCCTTTTTTTTAAAAACCTCCAGGGATGGCGAATCCACCACCTCCCTGGGCAGCCTATTCCAATGCTGGAGAACCCTTTCAGTGAAAAAATTTTTCCTAATATCCAACCTAAACCTCGCCTGGCTTAACTTCAACCCATCTCCTCTCGTCCTATCACTTGTCCCTAGGGAGAAGAGGTCAGTCCCCATCTCTCTACAACCTCCCTTCAGGTACCTGTAGAGAGTGATAAGGTCTCCCCTCAGCCTCCTCTCCTCCAGGCTGAACAGCCCCAGTTCCCTCAGGCGTTCCTCATCAGACTTGTCCCCCAGACCCCTCACCAGCTTCGTTGCCCTTCTCTGGACACGCTCCAGCACCTCAATGTCTTTCTTGTAGCGAGGGGCCCAGAACTGAACTCGAGGTGGGGTCTCACCAGTGCCGAGTACAGGGGGATGATCACTTCCCTTCACTGAAGGAATCCCAGAAAGCCATTAGGTCCTTAGTCTGCACATGATTAAGTCTGTCATCATTTTGTCCCCAGTGGCAAGCATCTAGAATTTAGCCAGATGCTGGTTCTGGCTAAAGAAAAATAAACTGTTCCTGCTGCCAGACTCCACCTCTGGAAATTCTGTAAAAGTGCAGCTAAAGAGATTCTTCAAGGTTCCCTTCTCTGCTGACTGTTAAACACTATCCCTAGGCCTCTGATAAATTGACACAGGCAAGGACGAAGTAATGTAATACTCTTACAGTGCAGGCTTCACCCCAAGAATCAGCAGGACCCTCAGCGCAATCCTTTTGTGAAGATTCCACTGTTCAACAGAAATGGCAACAATCAGCCCTCCAATGAAAAGCATGTTTGTGTCATTTAGGTACTGCAAGCACACCTGAAAGACAGAGAAGGTAGGTCAGGGGCTCAAACGTCGCCTCTTGTTAGCTTCACTATGTTGCCTTCCGTCCTCTCAAAGCCATTTACTGCACCAGGTCCCATCCGAAAGTTGGCAGAAGGAGCAGTTGCAGCCTCAGAGGCATCTCCAGTTTCCTGAACCCTCGATCCCCTGTTCCAAGTGCTGAACTGTCTAGTGCAGGGGCTCCCTGCGCATCATGAACCTTCTTTTTGGATCATTAGGAGTTAGTAAAGTACAAAATGACAGCAGTCACCTAAAAGATTGTTAGGGGCTCAAAGTATTGTGTAGGTACCAGAAATGCTGAGCTCCAAAATGGATTTCTCAGCACCTTTAGCTACCATACCTGTCCTTACCGGCTTGTTGGCCAGTAGCGAACCCGCACTACAGTACCTAAATACAGCCTCTCTCTCTTGGACTAAAGCACAAGCACAAAGAGCCAGAATGAGCTTTGGAGGGCACACAGTGTACTTGCTGGCATCATGCTGTCTACCCTGTCAGGAGAAGTTTGTCCCATGCATTCTGAAATCTCCCAGAGGAGATGTCAGCAACTGCTCTCTCATGGGATGGGTTATGGACGCACAAGCTGCTAGCACTAGTGGCATGCTTCTCCAGTAGGATCCACACCCAGAAACAGACCTTCTCCTCTGCCACCTCAAGCCCCCCACCCTTAACATTTTGGGCAAATGTGTATTTAGTTCAGCACTGTCCCACACACGAACCCTGAACACTGCTCAATATGTTATAAAACATTACCACAGAAGTGGAGTGCTTTCCTATCAGGCTTGTTTGCTAAATATTGATGGGGGATCAGAAAATGAATATCCCTGTATCAGATCTGGATTGAGCAAGAACCGCTCCTTACTGATTTAGAGCTCCGAACTCCAAGCAGAGGGAAAAATACCACAGGCATGAGCGAGGTAACAGCCAGCGGGATCACTTCAGTGCACCAGTATACAGCCATGATGATGATGATATATGCGCATTTCGCCTCCTGCAACAAAATGCAAGACACATTTAAGCACAGAAAACTATTCCTAATGATAAGAAACACATCGGTAGCTCATATAAGGGGCCCAAACACTCCATTGTCTGTAGCTTAACAAGTTAGGCTGAAATTGGTAGCAGAGACGTGAGGATTTAAACTCGTACTTTTAAACCTTGTTCTGAAGTCCCTTGCATAAAAAGACCTTTTTGACCACAGTGTGTGTTCTAACACACCCTCACAAAATGTAGGGTGTGAGAAAAAAGAAATCTTCCGCAAGTAGGTAAGTATACAGTTTGCAGTGTGCAATTACCTCTTGGCAGTTGAGGGGAGCAGATTTCACATCTAGGAGCCAAGATTTTTTAATACTGTTTGTAGATCTGGGCATTTCTATTTTGAGCTAATTATTTTTAAATGGATGGCGAAATTTCCCAGTGTGGGTGATTAACTTGTCTGAAATTCACAAATCTTTGAGGTGTGTCCAGTAGCACACCTGAGCCCAGAAGCTATATCACTGAATAATTTAAAAGTTCTTAACTTGTTAAAGTAACTCTTAAAGTAAAACTCTTTCACCTTATTTTTAGTGACTAAGCATGTTAGAGGTATTTACTTACCTTCCCAAATCATGCTGTGCTTACCTACTAAGGGGATTCCCTGGATTAAAATGTTGTAACATGTCTTTTCATACTGTTGAACTGGCATTTCTGTAACCTAGCCTCCCTTCGTTTGTACTTCCAAAATTGTTAGGAGAAGCAAGCATTCATCAGCCAACAGTAAACAGTGTTTTAAAGCTTAAGTCAGTGTTCCGTAGTTCAGAATTTGCTCATATTTAGAGTATGTGTTTATAGGATTTTATTCTAATAGCACAAATGGGACTTTATTGCAAAAATAAATGGTGTTACAGTGACATTTAAAAATGGCCGTAAGGTGATATTTATAAATAGGGGTGTGTTTTCCTTCATTTTGTTGAGAAGCTTAAGAACCAGAAAACAGCCTTTGTAAGTAATTTGACTTTTTTTTTTTCTTCAGGTTTCCGGAAGATTAATTGCAGCACATGTTTTGAAAAACATACGTCTTCAGAGACTAAAAGACATCAGATAGATCCTATTTAAGTTTCTTCCTTTAATAAATATGAGGTCACCTCACGATACAATTTATGCTGTACCACAGTAACTAAGTGCTACAACCGACTGGGATTAATCTGTTGCCAGTATAAAAGACAGATAAACAACTCGAAGTGAATAAAATTCACGGTACAGAATAAACACTGGTTTTGTAGAGCGGAGAGTAAATAATTTATGTGAAGTTCAAAAATACAACCATGCTTATAAATTAACTCCAACGACCACAGCCAATTCAAACAACCAAAGGTCTAGAATTAAATCTGTATCTGTATCTATACCTATATCCACCTGTGATTTATGGGAACAGTCACAGAACGTTCCTTTGGCGTCTCTGGACAGTTGACTGGAAACAGAGTGATCTGCCTTCTCACTGAGAGCTGAAGACACAGTCACTGACAGAAATGTTACTCTCCCGTTGTGAAATACTGTAATTTCCCAGATTAGACTGATGACACAATATTACTACAAATACCGGAAAACTGAAGACATACGTATCTGTTTAGGGAAATTATCTTTCCCAGTATCGATCAAAGCAGTGCCTAACAGCCAGGAATTCCTCTTTCTATAAACCACCAGCATTCAACTGAAAGGTAGGGCTGACATTACCCAGACAAGTACACCAGAAGAGCTGGCAATTCTGTTCATAAATACGCATGGCGTTTTCCTCTAAAATACACTCAGTGATACAGGTCACTCAGAACAAAGACTGTTTTTAGCATTAGAATAGCCTCCAAAGCTCTAGTTGGCCAAAATACTGTAAACTGAGCTTTCACATTTTGCCAAGAAGGCTACAAGACATTAAAGACCAAACTCTTCACTGGGTTATTCCAATTTTACGCTGGTATAACTCCACTGAATGCAAAGGAGTTGTGCCATCGCCATCGTGCATTGGAGGCCATTGCATCTGCAGCCCTTTGTGGATCACTGCGTATCACACGAGGCTCGGCTGCCGAACCCAGAACTCCCGTCCTTCCGTCCACTGCCATCGTTACCAGACAGTGCAACGCACAATTCTCAATGTGCAGGCCAGTCACGCACGTATTTATCTTTGGCCCAAGAAGAACTGCGTGTAATTTGCAAGACGGGTTGGGTCCACGGGAGCCCCAGGTCCTGGCAGCGGCACCAGCCCTCGGATGCACACAGACGGGCACGGAGCTCCTGTTGAGAGCCCGAAGGCCGCTCGGGAGCGAAACGCGCCGCCCGGGAGGTCGGGGACGGAGCGGCTGCTGGGGCCGCAGGGACACGCTCCGGGAGGAGG
>VZSZ01011078.1:186270-237855 GCA_013398815.1 Ibidorhyncha struthersii
CGCCGCTCCGGCGCCCGCCCCGGCGGCCCTGCCCCCGCCGTGCCGCCCCCAGCCTCGGGGGAGCGCGCTGCCCGCGGCCCCCGTCCGGCACCGGCAGATTGGCTCAGCCTGACCCGCACCAGGTCCGAACCCGCCGCCCCGCTCCATCCCGTGGGCGCCGGGCCGCGACGTGGGGGCCTCTCGCATTGCCCCGCTCCTCAGGTCCGCCTCTGTGCCGGCGGACCCGCCATCGACAAGGAAGGGTCCGTAACGGCTGCGTGTCAGGGTGTCCCACCAGCTGTGAGGACGCGGTAAGAGAAATCTGCCGGCCCCTGTAGCCGACAGAAAGTTGCCAGTAAGCACAGGTTCTCGTAACGCGTACGGGGCGCAGCTGACACACGGCTTCTCTCCGGTGCCGCACTGCACCCCGCGGAGGTGCTGACCACGCCAAGGGAGGGTCGTCTCTCATTCACACAGTGGTGAGGAAGGGCTGAGCTCCTTTAGGGAAACGGAGGGTTAAAACCACAGTGGGGGTCTCCCCAAAACAAAGGTCTGTGCAAGCATGCATGGCTGTGTTTCACCGCCTATTATTTTGTGAGGGATTGTTTGCAATCTGGGTTAAAAATAACCCAGAAAGGTTAACTTGAAAGGTTATTTTTAGTGGTGTTCATTTCAATGATTTGGTCTACAGTGTAGCTGCAGAATCAGAATCGGAAGTGGTGGCACTACTGAAAGGGCACGAAGCACTATCCAGGTATTAGAAAGGGACAACTGGAGGGACTGGAAACTAGACTGCGGGCAAATAATTTGTTGGTATTTTAGATTCTGCTCCTGGGATGTCAACAGCCACCTGAAATTGAAGGCGGCGTAAATCATACCTTGACAATTTGATCCTGCAGACTCTTAGTAGAGTCTTACCAAGCAGTTACTCACAGAAATAAAGAATTTCAGATTCCACAGCAAGTAATGAGGGAGCTCTGACTACAGCTTGCAGTATTTGTCCTCTGCTGACCAGAGGAACTTGAGTGACAGAAGTTCAAAACAAGACACTCCAATGTTACTGTTCTGTTTGTAAAAGCAGTGAATGTCCACTAAGGAAAATAGTAGCCAACCGGATCTGGACAGATTCCAAATCTACAAACCTTTAGCAGCAGGCCCTCTGGGTAACTTACCAACACAGAGGAAACTTCACACCAGCTCAAAGCCTAGCAGAAAGTGGGGAATCGGCCAAAACTTGCATTCCTATGGCCAGTGTCCAATGAAAAAATGGTCCCTAGTCAACAAAGAAAAAGGATTACAAGCACTTGAATAAGAAAATGCGAAGAGTTAACTCTAAAGGAGTTGTACTAAGGTTCACTTTGATAGACCATTACAAATATGATTTTCTGTCTTGCTTAAATGAGATGCAGTGGAGAAAATAGAAAATAAAGGGAAAGGCCATGAACATGTGTTGATACCTTTAGATGGACTAATCCTGCGAAGGGAGACCTGCTTGCTGTACCTGGGAATGAGATCAGGGACTCCTGTGGGCAATTCAATTAGCCAGTCCATGCCTCAGTGTCCTCTTTTGTCAAATACAGAGAAGTGGATCAATATTTCCTTATTGTGCAGAATTATTGCAAACTTGCCTTCAGTGTGCCATGCAGAGTACATTCTATGATGTGGAACAAAATTAAAAAAAAGGATTCACAGGAAAGAACAAGCATCTGAATAATAAGTCAGATTGAAAGATAGTGGAGTACCCTCTTCTGCTGTTCGTCTAGCAACTGTCAAGCAGAAAGGTGTACCTTTGGGAGGAGAAGGGGAAGGATGTGAGAAACACAATGTTCCCCAGGGATCTTAGGAACAGCTGACGTCGGACAGGGATGAGAAGACAGTGCAGGTCTCCCGAGAGATTATAGAGCAGAAAGGATGGAGCAAAGGAGAAAAACAGAAAGGTGTCAATCAGGACCAGCAAGTACCTGACCCTTGGAGATAAAATCCACAATTCCCAGTTCTTTGATGAAGTTGCCTGGTCAATACCAGTTGAATGAGGATGGAGATCTAGGAACAACGCTGAGCTCAGATTTGAAAGAAAGCATGTCTAAACCTCTTTTATCTGAGCATGTTTTTATCTGAGACCCGGGTCGCAAACTAAGCAACTGTAACTGATAAACTGAGTTTAGGAACCTATATTTAAAGGCTGGTCATTCCCAGTAGTTTGACCGAAGCAAAAGCTGGGAAAAGTCTTAAGCATGACCATGGAAATGATCAACTTTTATTGCTTTACTTTTTTTTTTTTTTTTTGCAAAAGTAGGCTCCTTTTCTAGAGGTTTGCTTCAGAAGGAGAGCAGGTTGGTTTGTTGGAGTGCGTGTGAAATATTTGTTCATGAAAAATGTCTGTGCTGACTCTGCTGAGAAGAAATCGACTTACTGCCAGCTACAGTTCCTGTGGAAGTCTGCTAGGAATTCAGCTAAAACCAAGCAAAGCAGCTGGCTGTTGCAGAGCAGCAAGGGCAAAGTCCTGCATGGAACTGAACCTGTAATCTTGAAAGGTAAATTCTGACTTCTTTACACCCTTGCTCAAGCCATCCTGGCACTGCACACTTCACACTTAACATACCTATTTTAAAAACCATTGGAGGCTTACATGTGTCAATTCATGCTATACTGTAAGAACCAGGAGGCCAAGAAGTTCACTGAATCCAGATGTTAGAGCCACATATTCACATACCATCACAAACAGCAACAGCATGGGCAGGAAGAATAATACTGAGCAAGGAGAAGAGAGAAGATGCCTACATTCAGGTAAGGAGGTGGAAAAGCTGTGCAATGCATAGTGAAGGTGCAGGAAGCGGGGAGCATAATTGGACGAAATGGGGGAAGAGAGCAGTTTACGAGGCAGGCCAAGGCCAGGCAGTGCTCTCTGAAGGATCAGCATACACCAACAGAGAAGCACAGAGGAGCATGTTCAATTTGGCAAGTCTTCCAGCTGTTCCCTGTCTCCCTCAATCTATGCTCACAACTCAGATACATTTGGCAGTGGCTGCACATGAATGCTACAGGAATGGCAGCTCTTTCACAGAATTTGCCCGTGAGCTTCCTCTTCGCTGTGCCAAGGAGAAGGCAGACAAAGCTTTGGCTGCTTGCTTTACAGGGCTAGCCTGACAGGCAAAAGGAAGCTGCAGAGAGCCCATGGTGCTTGCAAAACCTCCAGCAGGAATAGTTTTAGATGATTCAAAGACAGCATTCAGAAAAAACCTCCCACAGCCTGAAATTCAGCTCATGCTAATTGAGCACTAACTGCAGGCCTTCAAGAAAAAATCCTTTCCTCCAGTCAGTACTGCTCTGAACATAGTGGAGACCAGAGCAATATTTACAAATATGTATGAGATGTGTGGTTTCACGGTCTTTACTGCTTTAAAGACAGTAGGTAAAATTAGCTTTTGGATGCAGACACCATTTAGAAGCGGGAGACTGTAGCAGCCTTTGGGCTAAATTTTGAAACTCTAATGTTGAATAATATGCCACTCTTGTGCTTCTCGGCAGTAAGTTTCAACTCGGTTTATAAAGGAACTCAAATCTTTGTGTTACAAAGAGGCTTAGGCATGAGTGGTGACATGAAGTGGAACCAGGAGCTGAATCGGGTCTCTTGGACCTGACTCCCTTTCCCTGGTTACTAGACATCACTGCTCCCGTTTTCTGCTGTTGTACCCTGATAAACACAGGTATTTTGAAGCATATCAAGAACCAAGGGTATGATGCAGTAACAGAGCCAAGCCCATCTCATGGCTCACTGCCACTGACCTGCTCTGGCTTTCTTGCCATTTCTCAGCTGGTGGCGCTGGGGCTCACTGGAGTTTACCTTGGCAAAGAAAGCAGAACATTTTTCTGCTGGGTTAGTGAGCTGAATAGGTTCAACGAAGTGTTCAGTGAGCACCAGAGCCAGCTCAAGAGACTGGGCCACTTATGGCTGGGAACAGCAACAGCTGGGGACAGGAACAGCCGCACCTTTCAGGACCACAAATTCATAGATGAGCTTGACAGCCTTGTCAAACCACACAGAGTCTTGCAATCTTCCCTTTTGTACTTCAGATACCAGATTCAATGAAGTGAGCTACTGTAAAGGGTTCCTCTCAGAAGTGGGACGCTGCTGGAGACTGGTTAACAAAGGCTGACCTGCATTGTTTGGGTTAGCAGAAAGGAACTAGAAATCAAGTCCTCCTGGAAGGTAGGAATTCCAGGGTCATCAGTTCAGGTGGAAGAATTGGAAAATAAAGATTTTAGTATAGTTTAGGTCATTCCCAAGAAGCTGCTTTTCTGACATACCTTATTCACGACAAGCAAATCATCCCAGTTACTCCTGTTATTGTTGGATAGGAATGGTCTGTTGCAAGGAGGCTTTAGAGGTGGCAGTTGATTCATTTAATTACAGATATACGTATTTTCCACCTCTAATTCAAATGCTGTCCAAGCACACAAGTACAGTTTGCCTGTTTAAAAGCAGTCCATTTGACCTAGATAACTGCTATTCCCTCTCAAGACAAAAACTCTCCTCACATTCTTTTTAAAGTTCTTTCATGTCGCAGGCTCCATGCAATACCCAGAGGTACAAAAGTTTTAACAAAATTATATTAAACAAGGACTGTGGGACCTATCCCGCTTGACACCCAGAAACAAAAATGAAAACAACTGACCCTGAGACATTCTAGGACTTAGCAGTAAAAGAAGTGTCTTCTATGCAGGCTTTTGAAAATCACATTTAAAAAACAACCAGCTCAGAACTTACCTCTATGTGATGCTTGACTTAAAAAGATGCCTAGAAGAGGTCTTGTACAATAATGTTATGCACTGGAAGGTTTACACAGAATTGAAATGGAAGGAGTTATTACCAGCGTTCAGAGAAAATCACTGTTTCATTACTTTCTGTTTTCCTTCAATCAGTACTTTACAGCCACTGCCAGTCCAGTGTGTTGCTTTAGGAGTATCTTTCAACTAAGTTCCCAGTGGAGCATCTGATATTTTTCCAAGAAAAGCTTTTGAGACTCTGAACGAACAGTCCTTTCAGTACAATCCCTGTGCCCAACAACTTTCTACATAAAAGCCCTCATTATGAATTTTGAGTCAGTGGGGTTTTCTCAATCAGTGTGTGTTGCTGATCAGGCTTTCTTGACTTAGAATTGGTATTTCCCGTAGTGTTTGCATGAAGCCCTAAAGCACATTCAAATGCTGTGCAGGCTAATGGCTACAAATGAAAAAAAAAAAACAACCCCAAAACGCAAAAGAAAATCACCTTAAAAAATTTGATTCGGAATTGGCAACTCTGTAACTTCTCCCTTAGCTGCCATCTCATTAACATATTTGTTCAAAAGCCTTTTCTCTGCTTCATTACATAATTTGTGTTACAAAATCCAGATAAACACTCATTATTCCCCGGTCTCTCCACCAGCTGGCTGGTTTTGCCTGAGTGGGACAGCGTTATGCCGGGGAGGCCGAGGCGGGTACTTACTGCGACCACCGCACCAGCGGTGGAGGGGCCGCAGGAGCCTCTGCCCTCGCTGCCGAGTGCCCACCAGCCCCGCGGCCGGCAGCCTGCAGACGGACTGGCACAACAATGGCTCTGGTGACATCAGCGGGACCAGGGCTGTGGCCCAGCGGCCACCAGCCGTGGCGGGGCGCAGGGCAGCGCAGCAGAGCCGCTGCCCACCTGCAGCCCGCCTGGGTTTGGACCGTGGCGCTCGAGGGGCTGCTTCTCCCTGACGGCTGGCTCCTGCCGGGCTGCGACTGGGTACACCGCAATACTATGGTTGTCAGTAAAATACCATCACAGGTGAGTTCGCGGGCAGGGCCGCCATGCTCCCTGCATGTTGCGCTGGGCCGGACGGGTCGATGGGGCCCCAGGGCTCCCCGCAGGCGTTGCCACCCCAGGTGTTGGGGGGGAGGTGGTGGCCGGAGGGCTCCCTGCGGCCCTCTGGGGGAAGCAGTGACCAGGACGGCGTCCCGTGGCCTCTGGCCTTGCCGAGGCGCTGGCGGCCGGCCTGCCACTGCCTGCTGCCTCCCTCCTCAGGGAGCAGGGGGCTCGCTGGGCGCCTCGGCGGGCGGCCGCAGTGGGCAGGAGAGTGCGGGCATGGTGGGTGCTGGCAGGCAGAGCCCGGCCGGCGCGCTGGGTTTGGCTGGGATACAGTTCATTTTCTTCACAGCGGCTGGTATGGTGCTATGGATTTGTGCTGGAAACAGTGTTGACAGCACAGGGATGTTTGCCTTACTGCTGAGCAGCACCTGCACGGAGTCGGGGCCTTTCTGCCCCTCACAGCGCCAGCGATGGGCCGGGGGGGAAGGAGCTGGGGGGGACACAGCCGGGACAGCCGGCCCCGAANCAGAGCCCGGCTGTCCTGGGGATGGCTGAACGCCCGCCTGCCGTGGGGAGCGGGGAAGGAATTCCTTGCCTTCCTTGCGTGCGCAGCTTTCGCTTTACCTATTGAACTGTCTTTATCTCAACCCACCGAGTTTTCTCACTTTCAACCCTTCTGATTCTCTCCCCCATCCCAACAGTGGGGAGTGAGCGAGTGGCTGCGGGGGGCTTAGCTGCTGTCTGGGGTTAAAGCAGGACAGGGGGTCGGTGCCCTGCTGCAGCTCGGCGGAGGAACCCCTCTGCCCACAACTGCTCCTGGCAGCTGCGGGCGGCAGCCCTGCCTGCTGCACCATCCAGCTACTGTAAATTAGACTTATTTGGGAAAGAAGGAAACTGGCACCCCGCAGTTCCTCTAAGGACTACCAAACTAATCTGTATGTGTGTGGAACTCACACTAAAAACTAATACTTGTCTGAAAACACTGCTGTTTCTCCTTTAAAGAATTTTTGGCTCAGCAGCTGTTTGGGGTGGAGTTATTGCAACAGAGGCTTTCAGTTTCGTTTTTTTTTTTTCCCCTCTCTGCACTTAGAAGAAAGGATATCCAGCAGAATAAAAAGAAAAAATCATGACAGAAGAGAGCCGGTTCTGCAAAAATTGGTAAGAGATCTTCCTCTCTCTCCACCCCTACAAAGTGTGGGGATTTCAAGAGTTTTCTAGGATTTTCCCTAATGTTATCTAGGTCTCCTGTAACGGGGGGATAAGAGGAAGAACCATACAGCAGGACAGGTCTATGCTAGCCATTAAGTAGTAAACAAAAATAATTTGTATGCATTTTCACGTTTCCAGGTTGCTACTTTCTTGCTACTTTACTGTGGAGAGGTTTCTTCCATAGCCTTCTCCCATGCTGCATGTTCTCTTTTACATAATATCAGCGTGGGTAATTTTGCAGTATCTGGCAGAGGAGTCAGTGCATGGACCATGCCGAGCCCAGCAGCTGCCTCAGTTTTCCCTCGTGGCTGATGTTTCTTTCTGTTGCTATGTTTGCAGTTAAGTGATAAAATGTTCATTTTTTCGGGGTAATTGGCCATCTCTTACAAGATAGAAGGCTGAAAGGGGCCATGAGGATAGCATAGCTTGGTGCGTCTGAACTAGTAGCGAAGCCATTGGGCAAATTATGTGAACAAAGACTACGAAGCACTGCAATTAAAAAAAAAAAAGAGTCAACCTTAGAAATGTTAAATACGAGCTTAGCCTCAATTTTATTTGGTCACAAAGAAGAACCAATGCTTAGCCTTGCACAAAGAGAGCCTGTGCATCATGTCCTAAAAGGTTGTAGGGGATGCTTTGAATAAAGCAGTTGCTGCACACTGATCAGACTCCTTGCCAGACCTACTTTGCCTAAAACTTCTGATAGATACCTCTAACCAATTCTTACAATCTCTGGTGACAGAGATGACATATTTGCACAGGAAATCCATTCTGTTGCTTATTCATCACAATCATGAGAAGCTTCTTGTGTCTAAAGCAGATTTCCTTGAGGCAACTCACCTTCTCTAAGAAAATTAGAAGAGTTCACTGCCCAAGGGCTTTTTTGCTATGGCTGCTTTGTCTTGGTGCTGGGCTGTTCGTAATTTATGTGACCTCATCCTGGCCATTCCCTCCACATTGAGTGACCAGCAGACTGATGTTGGGCAAACTGATTCTGTGGCCCAGACATGATGTCAGAGTTTGAAACAAAGACTGGTGCAGAATGCCCAAATGGCATCAGCTGTTCTGCCTCACACATCCTCGAAGTAGCAGAGCTGGCAGTGTACATGTCCTTTCAAGCAGTCTTCCTGCTCTTGTAGGCCAGAAAGGCTGCGTGGCCTTACCTCCAGGTGCCATGTCCTAATGAGCATCACTCTCTTGTGTCAGGCATCAGCACCTCCTGCTGTAGGGCCCACTGCAGGAAAGGCTTTGAAATGACAGGGGTACACCTCACCTCCTGCTGCCTGGCACACTAAGGTCTCTGAGCCTGAAGTGAGGGCAACGAGGCAGACTCCCTAAGGCAGGTCCCATGGGATCAGGATCCCAGGTCGTGCTAGCAGATGAAGTCAGAAAATCAGCTGGTGTGCACATCACTCATCTGGAGGCTGTTTCAAGGGGAGCAATGGCAGCTTTACACTGCGTAAGGTTTGCACCTGCAAGCTTCTGCAGCAGGTCTTACCCAAGCCCTGGTGAACTGTATCTCAATTCTTGTCACTAATGCTTTGAACATGTCAGTTATTAAAATCAAATAAGTGATTTCCCAGATAAACTTAAGTGGCTCTTCCTGAACCCACTTGAGCATGGTGACATCTGTGTATCTCAGCTCAGAGGTAGCCTTCATCTGAACAGAGCAGCTGCTTGGCTGGGTTACCTTAAATTGGTCCACTGGGAGCCAAAGAGCTGTAAATTTTGTGATGCCTTAGATGACACCCAGAAGAGGGGCCCTTCTTTTCCTTCCACATCGGTAAACAATGTAAACCACAGCCAGAGCTTTTCCTGAAACAATTGTTGGACAAATACACCAGGAGCCACCAGCAGCTTCCCTGTCCCTTTCTGAAGTATACCTGGTAACGTGGCAGAACAGAATGTATAATAGAATCCAGTCTCTAAATGTCTTGTTAAGATGAATCGGAAACCCAACTACTTATTTCTAGTTTTTAGGGACAAACTAGTTGAATTGTAACCCATTGTACTGGGTCTGGCTGGGATGGAGTTAATTTTCTTCACAGCAGCCCCTATGGTGCTGTGTTTTGTATTTGTGGCTAAACCAGTGTTGATAACACACCAGTGTTTTGGCTTTTGCTGAAGGGCGCTTGCATACAGTCAAGGTTTTCTCTTTTTTCCCCCACTCTGCCCCCCTCTCCCAGTGAGTAGGCTGGGGCTGAGCAAAAGTTTGGGAGAAGACAGAGCTGGGACAACTGACCTAAACTGACCAAAGACATATTCCATACTGTACAAACTCATGCCCAGGAATAAAAACTGCATTAGAGGAAGAACAGCAGGATTGGGGTTTGAGGGTTTTTTTCTTCCAAGCTGGCTATTGTTAAAAGACCGGTTGGGCATAGGTATGCCTGTGGGAGGTGGTGAGTGATGTCACTTGCTTCACTTGTTTTTTCCCCCGGCCCTCTTTCCTTCAACTATTAAACTGTCTTCACCTCAACCTACAAGTTTCCTCACTTCAATTCTTCCTATTTCCCACCCCGTCCCACTGTGTGTGTGGTGGGGTGGTGGTGAGTGAGCAGCTGTGTGGGTGCTTGGCTGCTGGCCAGGGTCAACCCACCACACAGATTCACTTACTCATCTCTCTTTTCCATTTATGTGCTCTGTAGTAAACGAGATGTGTCTGCTGCCAATTTCTCCATCCACGAGGCTCACTGCTTGCGGTTTCTCACTCTCTGTCCAGAATGTGATGAACCAGTTGCCCAAAAGGATATGAAAGACCATCAAACAGAAGCACACAAGCAGGTGAGGAATGCAACACGTTCTTCAGGGTTTTCTTGAAAACAGCAAAAAGCTCTGCCAGCGCTGAAGTGGTATGTTGTCTTGGTTTCAGCTGGGAAAGAGTTAATTTTCTTTCTAATGATTGCTGTGAAAGGAATGTCAATAATACCTATTGTTTTTAGTTGTCGCTAAGTGATATTTACACCTTTCAAGGACTTTTTTTCAGCTTCCCAAAGAGGAATAGACAAAATGATGGAATGGCCAATGAAAGATTCCAGACCATAGATGTCATGCTCTGTATATATATCTGGGGCTTAGCCGGGGGGTGGGAATCCACAGTCACTGGAGGGTGCCAATTCACCAGAGTGACCCATGTCATTATTAATATTGTTATTTTTTTTCCTTTTCTGTTACTGTCTCTATTAAACTGTCTTTATTTCAACCCACCAGGGTTTTTTTCCTCCCTTTCCCCTCTTTTTATTCCCCTCTTTCCCCCCACCCTTCTTGGTGGGGTGAAAAGGAGGTGGGGGTGAGTGAGTGGCTGCATGGTTCTAGTTGCTGGCTGGGGTTAAACCACAATGTACGTTCATGGTACTGTGCTCTATATTAACTAGATTTGGACTTCTGTAATTGTTTGACCAGAAAATCTGTAAGGGTCTGATATGACCCTTCAGGCCTGGTTACAGCACCTTTTGATCTTATTGCACACTCATCGTAAGAGACTAAAGCTTCCACTGTGGCATCTCATTTTCCTCAGAAATACAAATTACAGATCAAGTATGGATACGTGCTCCTAGTGCTTGTGAAATAGCCAGAGCATGCAAGTTAAATGATTTGATTAGAGGAAGATGGATGGTACCTGATCTGACATAAACCCTGCTTGTACAAAGCTATTACATCAATGCACATGTTTAACAAAACTGGACTGGCAGAGTAATTTTATCAGCTCTTCATACAGTGAAGCAATAGCATTTTTAGTATAGCGTTAAGAACCCTGTAGCTAGAGGTACTGTGTTGAAGCATGAATACACAGGCGTGACTTTTTAGTCTGTTTTACTACTTTTGCTGTTTTAGCGATTCCATTGATTTCAGTTATTTAACAGAACACAGGAGTGGCTCTTGTGGCAAGCCTGTAGAAAACCAGCATTCCTCCTATGTCTTCAGAGAGACTATTATAATTTAGACTAGCTGAATATCAGACCTATACTTTTAAGTTAAACCTCAGTCAAAAATTTGAATACAAACTCTTTATTTCACATCATGCTGCATTTCACATGGGCTCCTTTGAGAACAGGATCCCTGCACAGAATGACAGCTTCCTGCAAAATCATCAGATATCTGTTTTCCTCAAAATCTCATCAACACAGCTCAGGCCTGACAGAGAAAAAAAATTCACCACCAGCTTGTGGATGATTGGGATGAAAATGACAGGAAGATCATGTCAGCAGCTTGAAGCTGTATTGACATACGAAAGCCCTAACCATCATGCTATGCTCCCAGTGAACTGGTGTATGTTTTGCTTGCAGGTCAGATGTAATCTTTGTCACCAAAGCGTGCAGCAATACAAGTTGGAGGATCATGAGGTATGTATGGAGTGCAGTACTTTCTACCTTCTAGGCTGATCCCTTTGACCAGCCACCAAGAATCACACTAATGGGTTCAACAGCAAAAACACGTAAATCCCTGACTCCTGCCTGGATCATGAAGAAACTAAAACCTCTCAACAGTTGCAGTGTTTTGGAATACCTTTTCCCCCTTGCAAATAAGTATATCCCATGGTGGTTGCTCATCCACTTGTGATGGGACAGTCTGTTCCAGGAGATAATGTATTACTTTCTCATCTTTGGCACCTCGAGCTGATGCTCTTTGAGAGGTTCTCAAAGATGTTTCTGTCCTGTCCTCACACTCACATTACCTGCTTTTCCAAAGGAGAGGTTATACAAAGCAAGAATCACCTCTCACACGGGAGCCTTGCATGGGAACTGCATGAGTGCAAGGCCAAGGAAACAGCTAAGAAGACAGGCAAAAGAACTGGCAGAGGCTGGGAAGAGAGAGCAGCCTGTGCACGCTAGCTGTAGTCTAACCATTTCAAGGAACCAAAGCAGTGAAGACGACAGGCTTCCCCTGGTGGTGGTAGCTGAAGTATCGGAATTTTCTAGGTGGGCTTGTGCTCTGTTGCTAACTGGTACTGACACAGAACATCTTCACTGCTGTTGATTCCTGTTTTGCCTTATATTGCCTAAATCATCCTAAATTAAAGATAGCCTGGATAGGTGAACTCCTAACACAGCTAAGCCTGCATTTGGTTGTCTAGATACACCTTAAAGAGGGCATTCTTCAGCATTCACCCATTGCTCTCACCCAATGCCCTCTTTTAGTATTGATAGAAAATTTGCAATAATTTCCTCTGTTCATGTGCAGACCAAGGAATGCCATGAACGAGCAATGAAATGCAAGATCTGTGAGCTTGAAATGCCCTTCAACAAGCTGCAGGAACACCTGAACACCTGTGCCAGCCGAACAGAGCGGTGTTGGGAGTGCAACAAATACATCATGTACAAAGACCAGAAAAAACACAAAGATATCTGTCAGAACAGTGGTCTGCCCTATCATAAGGATGTGAACTTTCAAACCAGTGAAGCATCCACTAACACAACATTTATTTGCCCCACTGGTAAGCAAAATTCCTTATTGTAATGGACTGGGTCAACTCTGTTAAATCTCAATGAAAATTCTCCTGCCTTCTCCACAATTCTCAGTCATCCAGACTGGAGGGGATGGTTTAACCAACCGCAGTGAAAGGGCCAGGTGTTGCTTTCTATTATACTGCTTATTGTAAAGCCAGAGTGGTTCCACTGGCTGGTAGCTCATTGGCCATGTTTCGTTTATGCCTCCCTTATATCCTGGAAGTGAAATTCCTTTTGTCAGAAAATAAGTGGAACTTCTTCCTCTTTCAGTTTGTCACACAGGAGAAAATATGATTTTGAATTTCTTCCTGCTTCATATATAAAAGACAGTGATGCATACTTTGATTTCTTGAAGTTGAGGGCAGCTTTATTAGGCCTATGGTATTGGCCAGAGTATGTCAAGACAAAAAGATCATGAATCTTGTCAATGATTCCAGAAAAGAACAGGCATCAGTAGGTGCAGTTGTTGGCAAAATAAACTATAGAGAGCAAAACCCCCGAGTAATAGAATTAGCTAGGCCAGGGTAGGAATGAGGCATCTTGAGCTGCAAAACGTGGGGCTGGAGTAGAACTTCAAATATCCTGAAGTTTGCGAGAAGGAATGGTGGATTGGCTTTGAGTGGTGCCAAAAGCAAAGTGTAGTCACAGCTCTAATTCCTCCTTGGCCAGTGGAATTGACATTCCGTGTTTCTCTAGAACTGGTGACCATAAGTGGATCTGAGCAGCCTGTCCAGATGACTAGTGTCACTAGTGTGTTTCTCTTCATTTTTTTCCTTCTCAAGGTACTGGTGGCAATCTTTGTCCGAAGTGTAACAAGTCATTCCCAGATGACCACTACTCCCAACATCTGGTAAGCACGTTTGAAAATGAACAAGAGAATGTCCTGTGCTTAACTTCCAGCCAGTATGTAGCTGAAGCATCACTGTGAGGTGGTGTCCACTGTCCCTCCCCATGACTCACGTCTGTGACAAATTGCAGCATACCACACAGTTGGGTGTAATGCCAATCTTCAACTCATTATGCATGCTCTCTTTTAACAGAATAAATGCAGTGCAGCCAATAAGCTGACAAAAGTTCTTGCTCGCCAGTCAGCCTCAGAACTCAGCAGTGATCCATCACAGTCTTCTTCCTCCCTGGCTCCCTCTTCCTGCTCCGAGAATGCAATGGCATGGAGAGATGTCCGTCCCAAAGCAAAAGATAGGGATCAGTCAATGACCTCCAAAACCTTGCTTAAACACCCAAAGAAGAAAAAGAATGGCTTTCCCTCTCCCACAAGAGGCGGACTTTCCACATCACCTCAAGATCTTAAAGAAACCCAGTCTTTTGACGTGCTGGTGACCTGTGCCCATTGCAACATTCTTCTGCCGCTTCCAACCCTTCAGAAACATGAGGTGAGAAGTGACACACTGAACTCTGCCTCCTACATGCAAAGGGCCATACCTACAGAGTCACTACGTATCTCCACACTGCCACACTCCCAGTGCCCATTTCTGGATTCCACAGCTTCTTGAAATGCTGGCTATAGGTACACTCTCTCTATAAAGCGTGGAATTTGTTAATTCCATTGACTATTTGTGCTTACATCTACACAAACAAGATCCATTGCCTATAGTCTGCTTGAGTTTTAGGAGCATAATAATCATGACTCAAGCCATTAATTTTAATTAATTTTATTAGCTGAAGGCCGATAGTGTTCCTGCTAAACAAATAGTATGATTATCTCTCAAATGCATCAGAGATGGAGCTCTAGATAATTTTCCATCCCAACAAAGGGACCCAGTTGCCTCCCTACTGAATATGACTGCATGTTGAATATAATGTTAAATTCTCCTCTGATATGACTGTTACTTATTTTTCTAGATCAAATGTCTCCGTTTGACATCTTTGAAAAATGCTAGGATGAAACAAAAATCAAGCTATGGAGAAAAAGGTACTGCAGAATTTCAGAAATTTAGAATAGAATTCGTCATTCAGGATTATTCTACATGGGTTAATGGGAACAATGGGATATTTTGCGGAGGAAGTGCATCTTGAAAAGCTAGTACTCAGAATATCACAAAGCTCTTTAGATTCCACACAGTGGTTTCCCATGAGGTTGCATTAAGCAAGCACTGCTTCAGAGCCAGTATGTTTTCACTCTCTTGACTCAGAGTAACATGTATTGTGCCTCTCAAATTGTGCTACTATGAACAGTGCAGTACCTTCCCTGCTGTAAGGAGAGAGCAGCACAAAAGATTTCACAGAACAGATGTTCTATCCCATGTCTGTCTGCTCCCACACGGAACAGAGACTTAAAGAATAGTTTCAGAAGATGAGGAGTAAAATTTTTTCTCCGTAGTAAAAACTACATATTCAGTAGAAGCATTGATATAATTATTCCAGACAGTACCTCCAGCTGAGCTTGCGCTGATCCACAGGCAGTCTCTTTCCTCACCCTGTCCCAGACAGGCTGTGAATCTTAGCACTTCTCTCTTTGCTAACCTCCCCCTCTGCTTTTCAGTTCCTAAGCAGTATTGTTTCCTTTCAGTTCAATTAATTAAGTGAAACTGAAAGCAGTTATTCTCAATCTTTCCTTTTTCTACTTGGTTCAGTAAATGAGGTATTACTTCTCCCTGTAAAACTTTCCTCTCCTGGTAAATTAAAGAGAGAAAGCACCAAAGTGAGAAATAGGGGGTTTGTCTAGTTCTGAATTACAGGACTCTAGTCTTGAAATAAAAGTAAGTACATGGTAATTACACGGATTATTTGACTTGCATTGTGGTTTTTTATATAGTTCAACTGAGCGATGACATCGGAAGGCCGTAAAACCGAAACTTTAAAATCACTCATAACTGGGCTTTGTTTGTTTTACAGAAGACTCTTTCTACAGTGCTCATGATTAAATCTGGAAATAGAGGCGTGTCTTCAGATTGAAGCTTCAGCTCAGCTTTAGCAAAAGGCAGTAAAGTGCAGTAGGTTTATTGACAAAATAAAAGCGATTTGCTACTCTGGATCGAGAACAAAGAATGACTCAGATTTTTATTCCTTATCAAGAGAGGCATTTAAAAGGTTTCACCAGGCAACTGTAAAAGTGATGGGGGCTCAATAGCTGTTGTCGTTTCCAACATTGCTGTGTAAGCTTGCCTTAGGAATGTACTTTTCCCACCCACTTCAGCAAGGAGAAGAGCTTATTTTAAAATGTTTATTCTGGGGGAGAGAGGAAATAAGGAATTCAGAGTTCCTTGTCATGCTGAGTGCAATTCCCCTTGCCCTCACTGAGAGCCGAGACCTTAGTGTTTTTCAGGGCCTGGCCCAGTGAAATTAAAAAACATTAAATCCTGCTCTCCTCCACTTCAGTGAACCACTGAACCTAGGGCTAGCACAAACAGCTTAGTCTCGGGAGACTGCAGACACATCCAAGGATAACTGAGGGTGCTCACCTTCTGACACACAAATGGAAACCGACAGAGCCCAATGGTGAGAAAGTCAGCCATGAAGGGTGAGTGGATGCTTTATGCTAATGTTTGCGAACATTTGTGAAGCAGCCTTTGCTGCTTGGCATTTGACATCAAGAAACGCTAAGACATGTTAACAGAGCAGTTTTACTACAAGGTGCCATTTTCCTCTCATCCACCTTTAGCGGTGCTCAGTCCTACAAGCTGATGTGGAACTAATGTACATGTGCTGACCTAAAAGTTGAGTAACATCTTACTTCTCAGATCCAAACTTGTTGATATCTGCATCATTTATGCACATGCACACATAGGCTGTGAAGTCAGGCCAAGTTGATAAAGTCTCTCAGTGATTCAGCAAGGGCCCAGGCTGATTTATGCCTACTGTGGGCACACCTGTATGGTCAGGCCTGAGCTGAAGTGCTCCAATGGACGTGCCAAGAGTAGACGCTTCCAGCCTTGTAACCACTGGGCTCGTGCCAGCATTGTGAGTGGGACAGCGGCTGGTCACGCGGCCTGACAAGTGTTTGTGATTTCTGAGGCTCCCCCAACCTCTGCAGCATAGAGACTGTTTGTAACAATCAATTTTCCTACATGCATTCAGACCTCGTTAATCTGAATCTGAAACCCTGCTACTCCAAGGCCAAGAGTGCATAACTTCACTCCCTGTCTGTCCCAGACGTTTTGCTGATCAGTGTCTCGTGAATTGCGTTTGAAAGCTTGTGGGAGTAGGGATTTTCAAACACGATTTAAGACAGCGCTTTCACTGAGGTTATCTAAAGCTTTCAAAAAATTGTTCTGAACTTCTGGTAAGGAGGTCTAACGTTGAACATGGTGCTACGAAACAGAATTTTCTGTACTTGGGGGCAGAGGAGAAGGGTGTGAAAGCACGTCCGTTAAAGCTGTATCACTCTGTGTGTAAATTTATCCTCTTTTATTCTGCACTCTTTAGACTTTCACATAGTTTAGTATCCTTATTATTCTTTGATACACATCACAGCAATGGACTTGGTGGATCTCCACACAAGCATAAGCTCTTGTGTATTTTGGGGTCTGTACAGGTTCCAGCAAAGCTGGACTTACCAGGCCTCCCAGGAACCCTTTCCTTGCTGTTCTTTTAAGTCTCCTTGAAGAGGGCTGGTAAACATGGCATGGTCTGACGAGAATCCACAGTAAACGAGTAAAACAAGCTTGGAGACAAAGTGGGCAGGCAGCTTGTGCTCCACAGTCTAAATCTTTATACAGAGAAAGACGTAAGAGCATTTTCATCCCTTTTGAAAGGGAACTTCGAAAGCTTTGCTGCCCCATGCAAAGGAAGATGCTTTGCACCTAGAAAGAGCCCAGTTTACCAGTGAGGACAACAAAGGGGCGGTAACAGGCCGGTAAGGGGATGGTGCTCACACTGGCCCTGTTATCACAGGAGAGCTGCAGACTAACCCGCGCTCCGGCAGCACAGGACAGACACACCTTGTGCTGAGAGACGGGAACCAAAGCGGCTGTGTCTGAAAAGTGTCACAAAACTTGCATTAGAGCACTCTGTCCTTACAACCCCTTTTGTTTAGGGGGGGTGGGGGGGAGAAGGCACGGCTTACTCAAGAAGCGGTACTTCCTCGGCGCTAAAAGGCACAACAGCGCTTGGTTGGCAGCTGCAGGCTGCGGTGCCACCGTGTGGCCGTCGGTGTGCGGCAGAACCGGCGCCGCCCGCGCGTCCCCGTCCCCGTCCCCGCCGCTGCCCGCCGCTCCCGGCGCTGCCACCGCTCGGTGACTGACGGCTGCGGCTCCCCGCTGGGTTAAGGGCAACGGCATCTGGATAAAGAGAGCAGCAAGCGGGTGTCCCGGGGCAGGAGCGCTCCGGGGGTCCCCCCCGTGGCACCGCGGGTGCCCTCCGCGCCGGTGCGAGCGGCGGCCGCCGGCCGCGTCTCAGCAAGAAGAGCCGCTTGTGAGCGCCCGGAGAACGCGCGCCTGATGCCTCTCTGAAGGGTCTCGAAAGTACCCAAAAGCAGTCTGACTCCTGCCTTCTCCCAGGGTGAGGAGATGGCTGTCACAGCCGCATGGAGCGTTGCCCGGCTCCTGCAGGTGCTGTGCTCACCCTGTCCGGCGAGGTCACCCCTGTTCCCCACGCGCGGCTCCCTGGGGACAAAACAAGGCTCTTCGGTTTCGCAGCGTGACCTCTTCCTAAACTGCTGCGCCCGAGGGGGGGGGCGGAGGACGGTATGACACTTAGTGCGGACCCGAGGCCTGAGGGTCCGTGGGGGACGTGGACCGGGTAGCACGGAGCTAAGGGTGAGAGGCAACCCTCCTTTCGCTTTCGCGGTCGTGGGTTTCAAAATTCCCCAGGTTTGTATAGTCCAGTTTGGTGTGACAGTGGCAATAGCTGTGGTCACTAGATGGCGATAAAGAATCGATGTGCCCTTCCCTGTTCCACGGGAAGGCGGGTAGGAGCTTGCCCTGGGAGAAAGAACTGGAAGACGCCAGAGAAACCATGAAAATAAGTTTGCAATCGCTCTGCTTGGTCATGAGGATTTGTTTTGTTATTGTCCGTTTCCTAAAAACAAATAGATAGGTTGTATTTACCAAGCAGAAAATGATTATAATTTAAAATGATTAAAAATATAATTCTGAAATAAGAAAAGGAAGCTCAGCCTCACCAGGACAGGTATTCAGAGAACATGGCATCTTACTCCCAAAACACTGCTGATGTTTCGAATACACTGCGATTTCAGTGATTTGCCTTGAAGCTTAAGACACATTTTTATTCTTTAGCAGTGCCACGAGGCAATCCGTTTCTATACGACCCTCCTTCCCTGGTAAAAGCTTACCTACATGCTTCTGCATACATTTTTTTTCAAAAAATCTTTTTTTCATAGTGAAAACTTTAATGCAAATCTATGAGGTGCCAGAGTGAAGCGCACCTTGTGTTTGTCCAGTTCCATGGTGCTGTATGCTGGTGGCTTCTCCTCTGCGCTACACTGTGGGTATCTTAATCTTGGCCGAAGGTTAATTGCCTTTGAAGGCAGGAGTTCTGTGTGTATAAAAAACTGCAAAGCCAGCTGGCATATCCTACTCCCATATACTGTTGTGATTTGAAAGCAAGTGTTACGGGAAGCAGAAGGAACTAAATGAAGAAATTAAACTGACAATATACCCTGCAGTGAGCTGATGGGGAGAGGCTGAACGACCTATTTTTGGATTTGCTCACCGCTGCTTCTCAGTGGTTCTGTTGCAAAGGACAATGTGGAATCTCAGTACTTATTGCTGTCTTCTATGTGATGTAGATTTTCAATAATCCAGAGAGTACACATCAGCTGTTAAGAGCCAACCCAAGGCCCCCATACCACTTCAACATGTTTAAAGAGAAAATAAGCAGCATATTTTCTTACAAACCATACCCAGCTGCGTAACTTGCATCATACCTTATGATTGACAGTCCTTCATTTGCTGTTGAAGGGCTTTCTGGGTTGCTTGAATTGAGTTACACTGGGATAAAACTTGGCAGAAACTTCAGCCCAACTACTTTTAGAAAAAAAAACCAACACAAACCCAAGCCAAACTATTAGATAGATGACCAGGACTGGTCATCTCCTATGGTATATGAACATTTTTCCCAGCAATTCAGAAAGTAATGCAGTGAAAGTGCAAGTAAACAGTGGGGGAGACTGAGTGTTAAAAGTAAATGAATTGGGTGACTGCTGGTAATTTCAGAGCTGCCTATTTCTTTGATTTCAGAAAGACACGTCTCCCACAGTCCACAGGCCTAGATGCTGTCTGCCTGGACCTGTGCAGAAGCGGGCAGCTACGTAGATCAGTTCCTATTAACAGCTGTCAAGAACAATCCTGTTCCCTGGAAGACAGAAGAACATATTAAAAGGATAGCAGCCTTCTATGTAGCCATGCATCCTTATGTGTCACACCGTTTCGTTCTTGAAGCGTTGCTAGCAGATTCCTCCTTGGATTTCATGCAAACTCTTTGGTGCAGGCCCTGTACAAGGTGCTGGTTGATAAACAGCAGGAGCAGGTTGATAAACACGCAGTCAGCCGGGCCAACAGCTTGATTTTAAAAGAAAATTTCAATAACATTTTCTTGGCTTTGTAAAAAAGTGGCATTTCATTTCTACACCGTGAAGTATAATGGTAGCGGTTGTGACTGATGATTGCAAAGGCTTGGCAAGCCCATGGAGATAGTGGAAAAATGTTAAAACTGGCTCCTGGGGGGTTGCGCTTGTAGCCTTCAGTGTGAGAGAGGCAGCCAGAGGTCTGTGGTGAATTCTTCAGTGGCTGATCAGACCAAAGCCACGTTCAGCCCTTCTTGGAGTTTCCCCGAGACCAAGCCTCAGTGCAGCCTGGGTGGGTCATGAGAGTGCCTGGGTCCCGCGAAGACAGTAATCACCAGCTGGATTACTCCAGCGAGCAGGACTGGAGACTGTCCTGCAACCCAGTGCCATGATGGTACCTGCTGTGTAAGTGTTCACCTCTGCGGGCAAAGAAAGAGAAAATGAGGTACCCTGTCTGAACCAGGGGATGTGACTGGCTCCTAAAAGGCTTTTGAGTGCATTTGATTCTGCTGCAGTGCACATGTTGTGATCTAGGGAGAAATGGGGAAAGAATCTCATCAGTATTTGCAAATCAGTAGACCATGGTGAGATTGATCTCCTGGAGCTGCAGATGCCTCCAGAGGAGCTGGCGGCAGTGCTGTAACTACCTCAGGCCTTTCAGACCCAACAAGGGCCCTGGGATGCCATTCTTCTGGCCCATTTTAGACGTTTACTTCAGGATGAGGCAGAATATAGAATCATAGAATCATGGAATGGTTTATGTTGGAAAGGACCTTAAAGATCCTCTAGTTCCAACCCCCTGCCGTGAGCGGGGACAGCTGGAAGAGCCTGGCTTTCTCTGTAAACTGCAAAGGGTGTCTGGCTCAGTAACAAGCTCAGACGTAGACCTCTGCATGTCTGACGAATCACACCAAAAAAACTGCAAACGTCTGAAAGAAGGGAACTGTTCATCTCGGTCATTTCCTAAGACCGGTCCTTTCCACATCAAGGCAGGTGTCTTCTTAGGTAAAGCAAGGAAGAAATAAATAAGAGATGATTTATCAATTACAGGTTAACGTGTCAGTAATTATGGTTGGGTGAAGCCTTCATGAGCAAAGTAGGTTTGATGGCTGCTTTTCGAATCATGCTCATCCGCAAACTGTTACACAAAGTGCACCGTTCAGTGTTCTCCCTGCGGTGCAGCCGGCAGAGGCTGAGCAGCCGAGTGACGTGGCTTCGCTGTTTCTGCGTTGCTTCAGCCTCTTTCAGTTACGTGCTTAATCAAAGAATTTATGGCAAATTTAGGATATTGGTCTGTGAGGTGCTGTGCACACAGATAATGGGTTCTGCATCTTGTCAGCGTGCTGCATTCATTATTTGCGTGTGGTGGCCCTGACTGAGCAAGGGAATCCCTTCACATGTTCAGGAGCATTGGTTTACGCTCACAGATGTTTGCAAATTAAGGACAAACTTCAGAAGGGGAATAAGCACCATGAATATTCTATGTGGGCATCATAGCAGAAGCATGTCTTTAGAAAGGACTTAAGTACAGTTGGAGCAGAGGTTTTATAGAGCAGTTGTGGGAGGGGGAAGTTAAACCATGCCTGAAAGTGTCACACTGAAATGAATGTGCTGGAATCTGAAGAGGGTCTTGTTTTCCTAAATATTTCTCACACAGAGTGTGGACAGTCAGAGAACCCTTATAATTTCATTCTCTTTTTCTTCTTAATGAAAAACCTATAAGTTATTTTCATTTTTGGGACCCCAGAAGCAGGCAGCGGATGCAGGTGGGATGCTGATGTAGCAGGGCAGGGCAGAGAGGGCTGGAGACTCCTCACGGGTGGCTCTGATGGACGCAGGTGAGTTTGGGGTGACAGCACCTGTTGACACCCACCACCAGTGGCATTTTTGGAGCAGAGGTGCTAGTTCTTTCAAGGCAACAAAGCAGCTGACTGTCAGGTCACAGTCTTTGTGTCATTTTGCATGGCTACAACACAAGTCACTGCAGTCGGCTGAACTGACCATGCGCTTTGTGAAGGGGGTCCATCGAGGTGGCTGAGGAGGTCCTTGCTGAGGGATGGCCGCCCTTCCCAGTGGCACAAGAACCATAGGAGGGAAAAAAGTGCAGATGAGGAGGTGATTAAAGACATGTCATAGCAAGCATGCGCAAGGGACCCGAGTTCAGGCAGCAAGGGCAACGGCAGTTAAGATATGCCTCATTTTCCAACACTTGTCTCCTTAAACTGTGCAAGTTCTCCGCATGTAGGCTGAGTGTGTCTACATGTGTGTAATATTTACAGATGTTTGAAAGCACGTATATATATCCTTTCATCCTTGTATAAAGTGTATAAATATAGGTGCACAAATAAATATAAAAGGTTATGTTTCAGCAATCTTTACAGTTTTCCTTTAACTGAGATAGGATTTAAGACAAGAGCAGCTTTCAAGCATCTATCTCAATTTCTGAGCTCTCTTTGTGTTACCTATATTTTTCTCATTGTTAAGATTTCCATTACCTCATTGTTTAGAAGCGTAGGCATCTCTTTTACTTCTGACACCAGTTTGCCCTGGGGCTGATAATGTGGTAGGAGCCTGGGGGACCAGGTGGTATGAATCTTACACTCAGTGTCTGGGGACGGCTGGTGCAGGTGAGAATTTTGTGGCTGGGATTTTCACGCAGCATGTGGTGGCAATAAATGGTGACCACACAGCACGGAGAGGTGCTGCTGCTTAGTATTTTAGTATTAGTATTTTTGAAAAATGGAATCCATGTGATTAGGAAAGCTGTAATATACTGATAAACACCAACCTGAAATACGAGAAACAGCGGAGGTTTAACTCTGCGCTGTGAAGCAAATGGCAGCAGTGTCATTCTTCTTGTGGAGTTTCACAGTCTCCAGTGTCAGGGTGTAAGAGGCACCAGCCCAGTGCTGTTCACGGGCGGGCAGAGGGTAAGAGCCGATGGGTGTTTGCAGGTGTGGGTGGGTGTTTGCAGGTGTGGGTGGAGGCTGGTCCTGGCTAAAGTGTTACAGGAAAATGAAAAGCCCTCTTAGGGACTAGATGACCTCTGCTGTCTCTCTGTCTCGGCTTCTCTTTCTATGGTCTGTGCTATCAGAGATTTATTACTGTGGGTGGGTGAGCTGGAGAGTCACAGATTCAGCTTGTTGGAAGGTCCGTAAGCTAGAAACAGCAGTGGATCGTTTGAGTGCTGGTGGCGGTGGTTGTCCCAGTGAGCCGATGGCTGGACATGTGCGTAATGGCAAGACTTGCACCGGCAGTTGCTGGGTGGGCATCTTCCTGCTCTGCTCTTGCAACACAAAAGTGTCACTTCCATTTCTTCCTGTGAAATGGATGCTGCTACTCCCACAGGCCTGCACAAGATATCAAAAACTGTTTTCCCATGACTGGAGGCAGTGCGAGGAAATGAAATTTTATGCTTTGTGTTATATTTGGAGATCACAGAGGGGGAGGACGGGGCTATAACACCATAAACTGCTATATCAAATTTTGACTGGGGCATAGTTCCCTCTAGTACCTCTAGACATCCCTTCAGAGGAGAAAGGTGGTGACTGGACCTGTTTCTAGTAGTCCATTTGCTGTGCCCACAATAACTTTTTCTACCAAATGCAAGTTTCTTATCTCTTCTTGATTCTTAGAGTTTGTTCTGCCTTTACCAGCCACAAGTTACTTATCCCTAAGGCTCGAACTTCTTGGAAGTTGATTGTGATTGCAATAGGTCAGATTACACTGCCTCATAGGGAATTTTCCACAGAAGTAACTTGCCTGCTGTGCAGAGCTCGGAGCCTGGTGCCAGCACTATCAACATATTAAAGATGCTTTTCAGGAACAGGGAATATATTTTTTTTTTTTTATAATGACTTGCAAATGTGGAGAGCTGGTGTGGGTGTTAGAGGAAACATTGAGTAAGAGGTGCAGGTGAGGAGTGAAAATTGCTCTTTGTAAAGTCGCTTGTGAGGGTTAGTGAGAGCGGGTGGTACACGGATCAGCCCGGGGCTGGTTCTCATCTTGGGCTGTGATGCAGAGGTGGTTGCAGCTGCATAACGATTGTCTTGAAGCGAGACTGAAATAAACTCTTGTCTTTCTTAAACAGCTTGACAAAAAGGGGGCTCTGGGTAATGCGGATGGGGCCGTCTGGGCGGAGTGCCCTGGACATTGAGACCACGCGGATGCTGCCCTGTGGGTGGTGTGTCCGTGCCCCGGGACGGTCACTGCCGGCCACCCTGCCGAGTGCCTCTTGGGGCTGACTTTGACCTGGCCGCGAGGACACCGGCGGAGCGGCAGCAAGCTGGTCTGTAGAGTTGGTTGTGGCTTGTGGCGGCGGCAGAGGTAGGTGCTGAGCGTGCCAGTGTGTGTGGGGTGCAATGGGAGCAGCGAATGTGCACGGGGCCCCATTAACTTCTGCTGCTTCTTGGCAGGATGAACTGCAGGTACCACATAAACGCCCATAGGGCTTCTGCTGTGATGCAAGGAAACTTGTTAAATTTAATAACTCTCATTAGCTTGGAGAACCGTAGCCGTCTTTTTCTTTCCCTCTAACTACTGAGGTCTTCAAGGTGAGCGGGGAAAGAAAACCCCTTGCTCGGATTGGAGGCTACAGCTCAACTGAACATTGTATTTTTGTGCAAAAAGCTTGAATTTCTGGCCAACACATAAAAAATGATTGTGAGGGTTTTTTTTTAGTTGACAGTAAGGCTGGTTTTGCCAGTTTGAGAATTACTTTACTGAGTAATAGAAAATTGCCGTGAAAAAGAGCTCTCTGTGCACAATATCTGTTTAGGTGAAAATTCAGTTTTCCAGCTGGGCCAACTTGAGAGTACATTCTTATAATTTGGGAAAGCAGCTTCTGTCATTAGGTGCTGACACCAGGCACTGAGAACACACGTTTTCTGTGCTTGTAAACGTGCCCTTTCTTGGTCTGTAACACTGAGCTGTGCTGCTTTGGGGGCATGAAGAAAAACACATGTAGACTTGAGTGGGATTTGCTCATAAGAGCTGTTACAGAAAAGGTTTTCAACATTTGCATGAATTCAAATTGTGTGCTGCATAAGTTTTCTCTGCTGTCATTTTTGAATAGAGAGCCTATTATGCCTCTTTGTGACCTGTTAATTTGGTTGAAAAGCTGTTTTTCAAGTAAAGGGCAGGCTTTTCTTTTTTTCCAGTGCTACTTAGAAAAACATCACAGGCCAAGAGTAATCATAATAATTGCTTATCCCTGAAATTAGTCAAGATGCTGGCACGTTCTAATGATGTGCCTAGGTTTTGTGCAGGAAGCCTTGCGGTGGGCGGAGTGAGACGGCAATGCAAATTAAAGAAAAACAGTGGGGAGGATGTGGAGTGCTCCGTAAAACGCTGATCTGTAGTCCTGAGCGAAAACATTGTCTGTTGTACAGAAGCCTTATGGGTGGAGGAGTAGACTTTAAATGGTCACTTCAAAGGCTGTGAAAGTTTTTTCCACCTTTGTTTTTTGAAATCCTCAAGCCTTAGTGAAAAGTTGGTTTTAATGTGTCTCATCGCACGAGCAGTAACCAGGTGAGTGGTGTCTCCATTGGTGTGCCATACTCAGATCCCAGTATGAAAGTCCAGGCTCTGGTGAGTGATGGCAGTGTTTTTCAGCGGCTGAGATGCTTTATTTCTAGGGAGCATTAAGAGCTTTCTGTGACTAAGACAGATGCTGTTTACAGCGAGACTTTGAGTGATGGTGAAGGACTTCCTTTACACAGGTCCTATTCCCCGCAGGGCAGAAATGGGGTGGTTTTGCCGGTACTTCTCTGACTAGAGGTGTGTGAGAAAGATGAGGTGACACCAGTGACAGCCATGTTTTGGTGATTGCTGGGCTGCGCGCGCTCAGGCGAGCGGCGAGCCGGTTCCACTGTGGACGGTGAGGATGGCGGGGATGGGTGGTGGGACCCATTCCCCCTCCGGTGCCCAGGCTGGTACAAGCTGACGTATTTCATGCTCTTCCATGTTTTGGTGAAAGGTTCAGCTGCTCCTTGTGAGGAGGCGTGTTTATCTGGCTGAGAGCACATACCCGTGGGTGATGCTGGGGCTGTGCTTAGCAGGGATCCTCAGAAGGGTTTTTTTTATGTGCTACTTTATGCATCAAAGAAAGGAAGTTGTTCAGACTGGTTCACTAAGACAGCAACAACATAACATCAAGGGAGGATGGCTTAATCTCAGGTTTTTCAGACAGGATAGCTGTAAATCAAAGGGCAAAAATCATTCTCTTTAAGCAGAAGTATGTTGCCAAACTTCACTGAGGAAGGGTGTGTAGAGTATTTTTCCAAAATCTGTTACAGAAGACTCTTTATTTTAAATACCAATTAGACTTCCTTAAATTACTTTCTCAATCACTGATGCATAGTGAAAAATACATAATATATATATACAAGCATATTTTCTGAGATATCAAAACATGTAGGCATGTATTTCTAGTCTGGAGAGGGCAATGAAATGTGACAAAATAGGATTTTAAACTGAGTTGCCTACACATTTTTTTTTTTCTTGCAATACCAAGCAGATAAACGTAAACACACATCATAACACATAAAAATGAATCCCATATTGAATATTTCATTGGAGAAGCAATAAACTGCACTAAAAATTGATGAACGGCAAATATATTTTTATTTAAGCATTTATTTTTATGGCATTAACAAATAGAAAAATATATGGAAGTATGCAAATAATTTCATAAAGACAATAAAATAAAATGAGCAGTATCAAGTTGCTCATCCATCGTGGATATTTTGTGCTTCACTATTGTGGACATTACCAGCCATGTTATATGTACTTTAATAGAAACCCTGGAAATAGATTTAATTCTTCAAAAGCCTGAGCCCTATTGAGAGTTTCAAATTTTAAAATGTTGGAATAAATCTGCTTTATATTGCCTTTATGACATATCTTTATGCATGCATATTTTATTATAGGATGGGTAACTGGATCTTTGTTATATATTTTTCTTTAAAGTTTTATTTAAAAAGTCAAAGAAGTAGTGTAAACAGTGATAAGTAGAACTTTGTATTAAATAAACTTTACCAAAGGATGATTGTCTACAGTAGGAGTTTAAACTGTTTATTATGGACTACTTCTAATTAAAAAAAAATGGGACTCCTGTCGCATGGCTGCTTGAAGTTTCAGAAGCCACCACAGTGTCTGTGGGGCCACCGAGCTGCGTCTGTGGGGGGAATGACCCCCGTGGGCTTGTACCTCCCTGCTGCTGGCAGGGACCTGGCTTGGGAAGTGCCATGGCAGCTGGGAGGACAGCTGTGTGCCTGTGGTGCTTGTGTCCTAAAGTTGGGGACGCAGGGAGTCACCCCAGATACCGCGATGAGCAGTGGGGGTGTGGATGGACGTTTGTTGCCTGGTGTCCGCTGAGCCGCTCCAGCTGTGCTGAGGACGCTTTGTAGAGCAACAATTTGTGGTCTTTCAGTATCAAACTCCCCAGCTGGAAGTGAGATGGATGGGGTAGCTTGCTGGTTTATTAGCTTTTAATATTCCAGTTGCAAATAGTTCCAATGAGTTTATTTACATTTGTAGTTTACATTTTGACTGCGGGGGGAGGAGGGCTGGCGGAGATGGGGGGGGATCTCTTCCTCTGTTTTATGAAGGAGCCTATGCAGGAACGAGGCAGATGGAAGAGGCCATCTCTTCCGCTTTTCTTCCATTAATTATCATTTAAAATGTAAGGATAACTAATTTGTCCTCTCACACTCTTGGTGGGGCTTATTTCCCTGCTTCCAGCTGTAACAGAGGTACAAAATGCTGGCACTTCCTAATCAGTGAGTTTATGAAAAGAAACTTCACACCCATTTCTGTTACCCACTTTGTCTCTCTGTGAAATAATCTATTTGGTTTAATATTAGTGTCACATTGCTGGGTTGCACATAATTTGTTAGGACACTGTGGTGATCTGCAGAGCAGTGTTTGCTCAGGCTGGGCTCTGGATTATGAGCATCCCAGCTGAGTCCTAACCTAGGGGACACTACAGAGACCTTGTCATAGAGGAAGCTATCGAGGCATCAACATTTGTAAAATGTCTGAGAGTCTGGAGAGATGGAAACAGTCCCAGAGCTTTGCCCAGAAAGTCAAAATAAGGCCAGAAGTTCAAAAGAAAGGACAGATGACTATTGTACTGAATTCATACAGAGCGGATTAGATCTAACAAAACCCCTTCATATAAGTTCCTAGAAATGACAGATTTCATTCTAGTGTTCTTAATTAATTTTATTTTGTGAACTTTGTCCATAAAGGTTAGTTGGTGTGGTTTATATTTAATATTTTTATTCTTTTAAAAAATCCTTTTATATATTCTTTTTATATTTGTTTTATTCACTTATAAAAATAAATGATGCCGTTGGTGGGCAGGTCCGTGGGCAGAGATGGGCTGCCCATCACTTGGACACGGGTGATGGACACCTGAGTGTCGGGGGTCAGGCCAAGCACACGCACCGTTTCGTTTGCACCGAGGACTGTACAAAAAAGCTTTGGTCCGAACATGCTCCTGCTGCAGTGTGGCCAAATGCTGCCTGAGCTGCCTTTGGCTCCTGACCTGCCTTTGGCTCCTGGGGCCGACCGCTGCGTGGCCTTGCAGAAGTCCTCTAAATTGGCAAAGAAACTTCTTGCCTTCCTGCAAGTTTGCTTTTTCATTGCTAATAATAGTTCCCAGGCTTTATCTTCTGCTTGATGCTCAAGCTGTATTTCTCTTTACATCGCCATAATTAATTTATAAGCTCAGAAGTGACAGATAATGTTTATTATGGAGATGACTTCCTTGAACAAGCTCCCTGAAATAACCTCCAAGGATTTGTAAGGAACCTTACATTTGGTAATTAATTATGCAAACCTACTTTTAACATATCTTCAGGTAATCAGAACAAAAGAAGACAGTTGTCTTTGTTAATTATCATGAAAAATTACTTATGAATACTGTAATTATGCACATTACTGTGTCTGCTGTCACTCATGGTGGGGGTACCTTTAGGCAGTATTATTTTCCTCCCATTGTCATTGTAACAAAGGGCTAATGAAAAGAAAAGGGCTGAAGTTAGAGGCGCTGTGGTTTAATTTCAGAAAACCTTGTTTGCTTGTTCAGATCGGAGTTGGAAGCTCAGCGCAGCGGCACCAGGGGAAGTGGCTGTGCTGCCCCACCATCTCCAGAAATGGTGCTCCGGGGCCAAGCACAGGGGTATCAGCAGGCAAAAGCCCTGATGTCCACCTGTGCCGAGGTCCTGAGGAGGAATGTCTGCCCTGTGGGTGGTGGGAGTGCCGTCACACTGGCCATGCGGCCACCGATGCTGCTGTGACGTTTTCTGTCCCCTGGATTAAAGCAACACACCAGGTAAAGCAGAACTTTTTCATGACCACTTAAAATTGCTCTTTTAAGTGCCTGAGAGTACTTCCATTTATCTTTGAGATAAAGCTGCATCTACCCATATCAGCTAAGAATTTGCCTACTAAGTTTTACTAAAGTGTGTTCACAGGTCAGATTTTCTGTAAGGTGATGAAGTCACAAATCTGAAGGTCCCCTGGTCAGTTCTTGAAAGCTGGACGGGTGTGACAATTAATTATGGACTCAGGTTCAGCTTTCTGGCACCTAACATGGCTGAGTGCCTTGTCCTTCTGCAAAAGCAGATGATCCATCAGAATGGGCCAGCTCAGCCTTTGGCCCTCATTTCTTCTCCAGCAGACAGCTGCTAAAGAAAATTGCCATTAAATTAACTGAAGTTTAAAAGTTCACTTTACAGTTGCCCTTTACAGCACAGAGAATGTCTTTGAATTTCCATAGCTTGACACTCACCAGAGGTCAATAATGTACCATTACGTATCTTTGTATGTGCTGCTAATACACATTTTTTGCTCTATCTAGTACTGAAAATGTTAAATGCTTTTGATGCCTGATTACAGGCACGTCTAAAGATCTAAGCTCCCCCTTTAGCCTGTGCTTCCAAGACCCAATTTTCAAAGACCCTCTTGAGTTAGCTTGATTGAACACTTCGGTGAAATAATCTCAACACGCTACCTACTTCCCCCTTTTACTTCTTACCAGTGTTATCTCTGTGTGTGTTTAAGTGGTGTAACTGGCCCTTGAAACACGTGTCTCTGTTCTACTGGAAGCCTGATTGAAGGTGGTGAATTTTTGTTTCTCTTTATTATTTGTACGAGTATTATGCCTTCCCCCCAGCTGTGCTGATGGCCCCATCGTGTTCAGGAGTGTGTAAACACAGGAGGAAAGCGATGCTCTGAAGAGCTCATCCAAATACAGAAGGCAGGAAAAAGGTGGGAAGAAGGACATTTTTTTCTACCTTTTGTAGAGGTGGAGAGCTGAGCAATGCCAATCTCATGTGCATTTTCCAAGGTCAGTTGGAGAACCCAGCAGATCCAGGCTTTTGGCTCATCTCTTTTATGCCAAAGCCAGAAAACAGGATAAAAACATACTTAAAATATGACCTTACTTGGAGCGTTTTACAGAAATTAAGTTCTCATGCTTTTTGATGAAGACTCTGGCAATGGGTTTTATTTGAGTGTATTTGCATCTTATGCTGCAAGATTAGGCCAAGACAGCATGTTTTTTCNGAATGGAAGTGGTGAATAATAGTCATGACTGAGTTCCAAATTTGAAAACTGAAGGATGGAGAAATCGCCTAAATCTCCATAAGATTGCTTTGAATTCCTGTTTTTAAGTCTACCCCCATTCCCCAGATATTTAAAACTGCAGAGACGGAGAGACACACAGAGAGAAAACTGGTAGGAACAGAAGCGCTGATGCTGGTCCTTGATTTCAGAACCTGACCTAAACGACTTTGATCTCTGCAAGCAAACCTGCTTCACAGATATCTGCAAGTATATCCATGGCAGGGGGTTGGAACTAGGTGATCTTTAAGGTCAGTTCCAACCGAAACCATTCTGTGATTCTACTGCTGCCATCCTGTACACGTCATTTTACTGTCATGCAATTAGAAGCTATAACTATGTTGCCACTTCAGCTTTGTAGTTTGCCCTTTTAATTTTGGCTGTTGCTATGGTAGCAACAAATGATTGCAATCACTGCTGTTTATATTGCAATCCAAGTCACACCAATAGAGATCTTGGAAATGAAACAATAAAAATCTGACTTAACTGTATACTGCATTTGTTGTTGTATATAATGGGTTGTTCACAATAATCAGGATTTATCAAAATCTTTTGTTCCTGAAGCATTTGGAAAATTCCTTTAACTAAAGGGTTGTCAAATGATAATTTATTTTCAATACATACTTAGCCAGTGCTCTTCACACAGCTGGACAATATTTCTTTTGCACTGTTTCCTGAGTATATCCTTGAAAATGATCATTTTTAATAACTTTTCTAGTTTTGAAGAAAGTCTGCTCTTTTTTTTTTTTTTTTTACCTTGTACTGATCACAGTACTGTCTTAGGTCTAAAATAATACATCTTTAAAAAGATCATTCAGTACTTTCTACCATGCTTTGTCTGTCTCGTCTATTTAGGTTATACAGGCTTTTTGAGGAAGGACTGCCTTTATTTTATGCGAAGGCTTGTATAAAGGAACTTCTATGAGCTACAACATTAATAAACTGTAATATCAATGAGAATGGATGAGAGTGGCTCTGAGGAGAAGGACTTGGATGTGTTGGTTGATGAGAAGCTCAACATGACCTGGCAATCTGCGCTGGCAGCCCAGAAAGCCCCTGGCATCCCGGGCTGCATCCTCAGCAGCGTGGCCAGCAGGGCAAGGGAGGGGATCGTCTGCTCCGCTCTGGGGAGACACCACCTGGAGCACTGTGTCCAGCTCTGGAGCCCCCAACACAGGAAAGACATGGACCTGTTGGAGCGGGGCCAGAGGAAGGACACAAAGATGCTGCAAGGGCTGGAGCCCCTCTGCTGGGAGGACAGGCTGGGAGAGTTGGGGGGGGGGTCAGCCTGGAGAAGAGAAGGCTCCGGGGAGACCTCAGAGCCCCTTCCAGTACCTGAAGGGGCTCCAGGAGACCTGGGGAGGGACTCTTGATCAGGGAGGGGAGCCATGGGAAGAGGGGGAATGGTTTTAAACTGAAAGAGGGGAGACTTAGGTGAGATATTAGGAAGAAATTTTTCACTCTGAGGGTGGTGAGCCCCTGGGGCAGGTTGCCCCGAGAAGCTGTGGCTGCCCCATCCCTGGAGGTGTTGGATGGGGCTTTGAGCGACCTGGTCTAGTGGGAGATATCCCTGCCCATGGCAGGTGGGTTGAACTCGATGATCTTTAAGGTCCTTTCCAATCCAAACCGTTCCATGATGATCAGTTTCTGATTTTGAACATCACCTGCTGAGCTTTGAAGAAGTTGAGAACGAGAGAGATAAAGGCACATGAGTTGGTCTGGTGCCCCTGAGGGGACCAGTGGTGGGCAGCCAGAGCAGGGAAGCTGGTTGTGCCATCTGCCTGTGCTCACCCATCAGTACTGCACTGCCTCATAGTTGATTTTGGGGACCTCAGCACTGCCATTTGGAAGGGAGCTTAGCTAGTAGTATAGCAAAACAGTGTGAAATCCTACGTTCCTGAAGTTTAGGGTCTTTTTTTCTGTAGGTTTCATCTAGGAGAGGATTGTTCTTTCGGACTTCTTCAGTTGCGGAGACGGAGGGGCAGGAGGCACATGGCAGCAGGGATCATGTCTCTGCTGCAGCAGCAGCTGGGGACGGAGCGTTGCCTCCTGCTCCTGTCCGCAGCAGTGGGCCAGAGCAGAGCTTGCAGGGTGTGCATTTTATTTTTTGTGTGGATAAGCTCTAGTATCTGCTCTTCCTTCGTACGCAGAGCTGTGGCTGCGCTGTTCAGGTGTCTGCTGCCCAGACACAGCAGTCCCTGGGGCTAACGTCTGCTCCGAGGTCTGGAAAGGCTGAGACTCCTCTATTGGGTGGTGCATCTTTTCTTACAGAAAGTTGAATCTAGACTGTCTAAATAGGAGGCCAGTAAGGCAATTTGCTGTTTAAATGACCCAATGCACATTGGGCATATTGAAGAAAAAAGCCATTTCCTAGTGACTAAATCTCATTAAAAAAGCAATTTTCCAATCAATTACAATGCAATTTAGCTGCTAACTGTTTAATTATCAAAAAAAAGAAGCTATTTTGTTCTCTGTTCTTATATTTATGAACCATGCTTTAAAAATCTCATCTTCAGAGTAGCTGTTTGGAGGAATGTGACTGCTCTATTGATGCAATTATATTAAAGTTTTCCATTCAATGTATTGTATTAGTTGAAGGAAATATTATTTGCACAGAAGCTTTTGAAATAGGAGATTCGTTGATTTCTACAAAAGCTTGTATCTTTATTGTTATTTTCATGCACTATAAAAATTGTATTATCTTATGTAGGTTTTATTAGAGAAGCATTATTTCTTTTTTGTTGGGTTTTTCTTTTTTTTTTAATCCTGTGCAAGAATTTCAGTCCTGGAAGCATATGCTGAAAATAGAGCAAGGTTCCTCTTGAAAGAAAGACTTTTGTTTCTGAAGAGACTGAAAAAACAGGTAAAATGCAGAGGTGATTTATAAGATCTGAGATTCTGGTACCTGATTGTGATTCCCTGTATCAGGATAGCACCATGGTGAAGGGTACACTTATGGCTCAATTCTGAGAATAGGAAGACATTAAAATAGTGGTGCTGCCATGTCTTGAAATTTTTATTCAAAATCTTGCAATACTTGGTGTTTCTTCTTAAAGCTCCAGCTCCCAGAGTTATCTGAGACTTTCACAATTCCTTTTCCTAATGCTGTTTCAAGTCTTTGTAGTTTAAAGGAAATCTCAAACCCACAAATTTTCCAGCCTTCAACAATGGATGAAAATGAAAAAGAATGCAAACCTATTTCTTCCTCACAGCTTCTGCTTTTTAATCTACTTTGGGGGTAGGTCCTGCATGGGTGTAACTCCTAGTACCACTTGACGCTATCTGGAGGCCTCTGAAAGCACTGGATAAGCAGTGTGCATCTAATGTGCTCAGACCGTTGGCATTTGGCCCTTTACTGGGGGACCCAGCTGGGCGCTCTGCTCTGAGAGAGCCTGGGCTCGCTTTCAGTGCAGACCTCAGCGGAGCAATGTTTACTCGGGTGAGCATCGGGCCACGTGAGCTCCCAGGGAGGCATCTGGGACCCCTCAGCTTGCACCAGCGACAGGGTAGAACCACATCCTCGCGGGAAGTGTGGGCAGTGCCTGTGCCTCCATGCTGTAACCTGCCCTGGCCATAACAGGCACTGAGTGGTCTCCTCTCCTCGGGCTGCAGCTGGACACCTTACTTTGCTCTTGTGCGGGATTAGCCTTGTTTTATACAGTTGGTGAGCTGACGGAGGGCCCAGAGCTGCTCATCTTCCTCTGAGTCCATGAGCGCTGGGAGGCTGAAGGATGGTGGGAAGCCAGGCATGAGTGTCAGTAACGTTTCTGGGAAACCCAGGAGAGATGTCTGCAGAACCCTAATTGTGCCCACCAGTCCACACCTCTGAAGCTGGAGCAGAGACATACTAACCCCTCCTGCTGTCTAAAACTGGTACTTGTTTTCAAAAAGCTGTGAGAACCTGTGCATGATGAAAACAGGGAAGGTGAGACCGTGTGGTCCACGGGACAGTTTAGCAAGCATCAGACTGCGTGGCCTGAGCCCCAAAGCTCACTTTGGTGTGTGACAGGCCTTCTGCTGTTGTTGGTGGGTCCCCTGGCCTTGGCACCTGCTGTCGCCCTGCAGAGGCTGAGTGACCGCATTGGTGCTGCAGCATTGCAGAGACGGGTGCCTTCGGCTTGGCCCCTGTTTGCGGTTGCAGAGGTGGTGATGTCCTGTTCCTGGGCACTGGAGAGCCTTAGCCCCCAGCACAAGGGTCCCCACCCTGGTGAACTTACAACATTCACTATATCCCCAGTTGAAATAAATCTCCATAATTATGGAAATAATTTGTCTCGTGCCCTTGGAAATGCCAATTACTTCTCTGTAAATAGTCCCCAGCATTCAGACATGCTCAGTCTTTTACAAGTTCAGAGACTACCGCTGACCTTTTCAGAAAGCCTCAGAGACAGCAGTAATAAGCACACGTCCAAGTCATTATTCCACGTTTTTTCATTTGTCTTCATATAGTGTATTAGGACCCATGAAAATGCGTGGCAGAACAAAAGCATTCTGATCACTGACTCCCTGCCCGTCATGAGTGTGGGGTACGTTCCCCCGTCCGAGGCTGCACGTGGAGGCTGTGCGGCACGTAGTGTTTAGCTGCAATTTACCACTCTTCTGGAAGATGAGAGCAGCTCGGGCATATGTGCCGTGCAGGCAGGTCCTTCCAACTCCCAGCCCTCATCGTCTCCCCTGCACTCCCTCCTCTGTGCCTGTCCCCGTGCCAGAGTGTGCTCAGGGCGGCCGCCGGCCCTGTGGCCATCTGCCACGCTGGTGGTGCCGGTGCGTGGGGCGGTGGGGAGAGGCCGGAGGATGTGGCTGGCCCGAGGCAGAGGTGGCAAAGCTCCTTGCTGGTGTTACTCAGTGAGGGCCTGTCCTGGCCGCTGCCTCCGGTGCAGGCTGGGGCCGTGGCACCAACTGACCCATGTCTGGTGACACTCTTGCATGAGCAGAAAAGAAAAATGGCTTGTGGGCTTTGCTGCTGGTGGTGTAGCTCATCACGTCCCCGGGAAGAGCTGTCTTGTGGTCTCCTCCAAACAGGAGGAATGGAGCTGGGAAGTGAGAGAGTGGGGAGGGCTCCTAATTAGAAGATAATTAAATAGGCATTTCTCCAAGGTGTCACAAGTATTAAAATGGAGTTTAATGGTAACGGTGACTGGATGTCTACATTTTGTTCCTCCTTCTCTCACAGCTTTTAGATTATTGCAGGAACGTTGTTGCATAAAACTCCTGAACAGGTCGAGCCCCGCATCACTGCCATCCGGCATGCAGCGATCGCTTTGCTAATGTTTGTGTGCCCTTGTGCATGTCCGGTCGGTGTTTAAAATTATGGTGCAGAAATAGTACCAGATGAGGTAATTATGAATCTGCTATGGATGTAATAAAATTTTCAAAAGCCTGTAACGGTTTTAGGAATAATTATTGGTTTACAGCTCAGGAACTCTGGAAATCTCACTATGAAGCGCTTAGGAAAAAAACATAGTTTTTCTGAGGAACAGCTGTTCTCCCTCTTTCTTGCACGTGTATGTGTAGTTGTTGTTTATTTCCAGTATGTCAAGGTCTGGAATGTTCTCTTTGTGAGCACAGTGGTATGGCACATATAATTATTTATTGATTTAGCTCAAATGATTAATGATTCAGCTTTAACAGGTCTGTTTTATTGTTGTGCACAAACAGTTTTGAGGTAATTAAAACGGTTTGATTGCTTTGCAAGTAAGGCGAGACTTGCCACACACACACGTGTGGCGGTGCCATGCTGGGGCCGACCCTCGGGACCCCCGCAGCCCGCTGCAGCACTTTGGGCAATTTGTGAGGGATGTGCCCCGGCCTTTCAAAGGGGAGTGCCATTAGCAGGTGTCCTAATGAGACTCAGCTGCTGAAGTTTAAATATTGACGGGGAAGGCAGAATGCCTTTGGTCACAATCCTGTGAGGGCTTATCCTCGGTTTTCAAATTTCAGTGTGTGAATCATCCTGCGTGTGTGAGTGGAATGAGTCTGTGCTTAATGTGGTGGATAAAGCGTCTGCGAGATCACAGATGGAGCGATCGAAGTGTTTGCCTTTCGGGCTGGAAGGCACAACTGTATGTGCCGATTCAATGCAGTAGCGCTGCGCAGTGAGCGCAGAGCTGTGCTTTGCGGGCCCTGGGCTCTGGCCGGGATCGCGGCCGCCTCCAGCCGCTGCACCAGCCCCTGCTCCGCAAAGGGCAGTGGAGGCCGGAGCCCACCACAGCCCAGCAGAAGCCGTCGCCCTCCCTGCAGCACTGCTGGGGTGCCCGGTGACGGGTGCCTGTCGGCCGCCGCGGCGTCGTGCTCTGCTGAGCCCCTGCGGGGGCTGCAGCGTGCTGGGGACGGCGTCACGCTCCCCCAAAGCTTTTTGATTCTGTCCCATGCCGTTCCTGAGGAGCGACAACAAATTTAGAAGAGGAAATGAGTCCAGCAAATGAATTTTAACTGTGAAATGAGACTGACTTCTGCTAAGCCCATCTATTTAGATTATAGGGCTGTGGATTGAAATGGTTTGTTCCAGCTTCTGTGCTACCAAGTGCTTGTTTAAATAAAAGAAGGTTGCTGAATAATTCAAATAAATATTATTCAATAATTGATAAACTTTTCAATAAAGATTGAAGCACAGCCCTGTAAAACCTCAATGTGCCTTTGTGTTCTTTATTAGCTGATTCTGCTGGGGAAAGAACTGTTTCTGTGTGGAGGTTTTTGTGATTTCGGGGTTTTTTTTCTTTCCACTGGCCAGGCAGGAAGCAGGGATTAGAGATTTGGCATACAAGGGAAGCCATGACTCAGAGGCACATGGGGATTTACTCCGTCTCTGCAGGAGAACCACCATGAGGGCCTGATGTCACGGCCCTCAGCACAGGCAGGCAGCTTGAGGACCCTGTTTCGGACCAACTTCCCTCTAATATTCCGCTGAAATAAGCCTGTAGGTAAACTGTATCTTTGGATAACTTAATAAAAGGGTGTAGGAGGCAGAGACGCTTTTGGCTACAAGGAGGATGTCGGCTCAGGGAAGTCTCGGCCTGTGTGGTGGGGCTCCCCGAGAGCTCGTCTCCCTCTCCTGCTCCGCAGCGGAGCCTCGGGCTGGTGCTGCAGACCCGACCCCAGTGCGGCAGCGGAGCTCTCAGGAGAGCGGAGACACGGCTGGCTCAGAACGCTGGGTCACTGCCTGTGTTTTAAAACTCATTAGCTCTCCCGCAGATGTTTTCATTCAAAGATAAATTAGCTTTTAGCTGCTGTGGAGGATTAAGGTATGGCAATTTAAGGCCATTCCTGAATGAGGACCTTCAAACAAGGATCTTGTGCATCAGTTTCACATTTTTTAATGATTTGTGTCTGTCTTCAGGGGACTCGGGGCTCCAGAGGCACAGCAGTAGCGAAGGGCCTCCCCTTCCGAGATTGGAGTCTGGTTTCCACCTGTGTGAGAACTACAGGTTAACGACACATTGGTGCCTTCTGCAAGCTGAGGTTCTCAGGGCAGCTCCTGCGGGGACAGCCGTCTGTACCGCGCCAGCTGAACCTGATCCCCTTGGCTCTTGTGGGAGAGCCCCAGTGCCTGGCACATCCCGAGCAACACGACGCACGAGAAATCACCCTCCTCTCCCGGGGCGCAGGCACGCGTTTGTTCTCGCTCAGCAAACCCGGAGGCTGCGTACAGCTCTGTCGCTGACAGACCCCAGAACAGAGCTGTCGGCACCGCTCCTCTTGGCTCCATGGACGGCAAAAGAAAATCTATGTTGGTTTAGACTAGTGGTAAATCAAGGTCTCTGGGACACTGAGTCCAGGACATTTAAAAAACTCTGAAGGCAATTTTGTTTGAAAGATTAGAAAACTTAATTTAGGCAGTGTGGGACCTGTCTTCAGTGGGACAGATGAGTTTAACTGACACCACAACCATCTGTGGAGCCGTGACATTTTATTACAAAGCACTAAACTATTACCAAAGAGGAAATCAGTACTGGATACAGAAACACATTTAGAAAAAATACTCTGTCAACTTGCATTTAAGACCCCCCCCCAGCAAATTTCTTCCCACCGTGAGAGTTAACAAGATGCAAACAGTGTATTTTACTTGCCATGTATTGCATTTTAGTTTCTCTCTTGAGGTGTACAACTTGCAAGATAACAGGGTGTAATTATAAAGTTTTATGGCTTGATCACCATATGTAAAGCCAGACTTGGGAACCAACCAGCGTGGCAGGGACAGGAGGCTCGAGGTACCGCTGCAGCACAGAGTCCCAGCAGGGGCACAGACAGCGGGGAAGCTGTGCCTGGCAAGCAAGCATCTCCGCAGACTCCCAAATGGGAACACTCTCAGTCCCAGAGCTGCCACGGTGTCCCAGGGAGCCACCCTTTTCCCCTCTGAGAGGGGTGGTTATCCCAGCTGGAAGCAATAAGGCATCTGATGCCGCCTTGAAGTGGCTTCTTGCTGCTGGCCCCTGGCTGGGGGCTTTACAGAGGAGCTGCCTGGTGCTGGTCTCTGCTAGCCACTGTCTGTGTGGTGGCTGGGAATGGGGCTGAGTGTCTCACCTAGCGCTCTGCCATTCTGCAGTAGATTCAGAAAACAAGGGGAGGTGGTGGGGAATGAAAGGTGGGAGTGAGCCACTTTCCTGGGATGCGAGAGGCAGGATGACAAAGAGCTCAAAGTGCTCCGAACATGTCGGGAATCCAGGTAAGCTTGGGAAGATGGGTGGGAGGGAAAATCATTGCCCCACTAATTATCTAGACGCAGGGAGCTGGTAAGGTGCTGCAGAGGGGGAATGCAGAGCCTGTCTGAAGGCACCTTTCTGCAGAGAGGAGACCCTCCAGCAAGAAGCCAAGCCAGGAATTTAGCCCCACAATTTCAGGTGAAATGGGTAAGAGACATGCCTACATCTTCAGCTTGGGGCTGCTGTGTCTTGTTCTAACCGTTAGAGCAATGTTTTTTTTATGGCTAGTACAGCAAGTTTGTCAGAGGTGCTATGACCTCCCTCTTTCTGGCTAGCACACTTGTGCTCTTTCACCGTCTTGTGAAGGCTGCAAAGACAAGCTCTCACTGGAGGTCTTGGAAATGCCGTATCAAGTGTGCTGCAGCTGTCCACAAATAAAAAATCAGTAATGAGTCACATATGCTAATGAAAGTCTGCAAATCAATCAAATATTTACCACGTTGAGACTATGATGGCTCCAGTGTTTTCTGTGACAAAGCCTGCTCCGGTGGGAGCCAAGGCATTGCAGAGCCAGCCCGGCCGCCTGTGCGCTGGGGGAGCATGTTTTCAAGAAGCTTGCCTTGATTTACAGAGAAGTCTGTATGACGCTGTGCCTGTGTATGTCAGAGGTGCGCTTGCTCTTCCTCTTATCAACTCAACTCCCTGAGCTCCAAGTTGCTCAAAATGGATGTTGAGGAGCAATTCTCCATGGGCCCCTATGCATTTTTTCAGTTGATTTGACAGAACCAAGATTTCCTAGACAGGATGCAAAAGCTTTGAATTCCCCAATCTCCACTTACCTTTCAGTGGGAGTGATGGCTCACTCCCATGTATTGAATGGGAAGGGGGAGGGAATTTGCGTACTGTCCTTTAGGTGCTTGCAGACTAGTTTTATTTCCATGGAAGTGTAAAATACCCAGCAGCTGGAGAAAGAACACTCTGACCTTCGAAACACTGGCTAGGCAAAATAAACAAGAATTATTTCATTTCTAAAGTGTTACTAATGCACAAAGACTTAATTCGTTGTTTGTTAGCTCCAAAGGATTGTCGCTTAAAGCTGCTTATGAGTCTAACCACTTGCTTTCTGGGGAGAAGGGCTATGGAGCTCTGGAAGAGGCTGGCTGAGTAATATTTGGTGATTGGTCTGTTTTAAACACAAAAGCATATCATGTATTTGAAACTGATAGCTGTGAGAACAAACAGAGCTTGGTCTGTGTTAATAAATCCATTATGCCCCATAACAGATTGGCATTAATAAGTACAGATGAGGTATATATCTAGGGAAATAATCTGTTATGCTATTAGATGCCAATAATAAAATGTGCTTCATCATTGCAGTATACAAATCTATTCTACTTCTCACAATTAAGGGAACCTTTCCCTTCTAAAACTGCCTATAACTCACTAGTACATGTTATCATTGTATTGAAAGTATAGTCTGTGAGAATGCATAAGCAATTTACTATGATGATAAACTGTTTTTCAAATCTGAAGTCATCAGTACAAAAGGAAATGGGGCTGAAGAGCTCTGAGGAATGCAAAAGGCAGGGAGGGTAAGGCAGCGTGGGCTGGTGGCTTGTGTACTGGACTCTGTCTCAAGACAGAGAATGGCGATTTCTGGATGGACTTCACCTGGTGTGTTTTTTCATGTAGATCTCGGCGGTTCTGTTTCCTTTTCCCTCAAGGCCTGTGCTGGTTGATAGCTCTTTGAGCTGTAACTGTGTCCTACGGCTTGTACAATGCGATTCAATTTGGGTGGGTCTTTCATCATTATCCTGCAATAATGCTTGAGTTGCTCCTTTATAGTTTACCAGTTTGATTGCAACCAAGATTAATAGTCTTAAATGTGCTATCAGTCTTAGAGTTTTTTGACAATGAAGAGAGTCCCATGTTTTAAAATGCAGCATGCAATGGAGCTGCAGCGTATTGTTGTCAGAGAAAAAAGGAATATTTGCCGTCTTCTCATCTTCTGAAGGCAGATGCTTTGTGCTAGGGATGAAGAAATGTAGCTGGATGCTTATGAGGAGCTTATAGTCTTTGCACCTGTGCAAAAGTTTCTCCGCATAACAAAACTTCGGCCACCAGGGCTGCTATTGCAGTGGCTCATTGACTTCCGAGATAGTTGGATTAGGAGGAGAATAATAATAATGACAGTAGAATAGTATACCAAGGCACTTAAGAAAATTTACTAGAGCCCTGGAATGAAAGACCAGTTCCACAGAATGAAGAATTAACCAATACATTTTCCCTTGCTAACATACCTTCCCAAGACTTGGTCAGAGAGTGTGCAAGGTTTTCTTCAAGATGAATGATGAATGAAAAATGAATTCTCGGCTGATGCTGAAATCTGCTGATATACATGTTCAAAACCAGATACCTTAATATTAATAAGAATCACACTTTGTTACTGAATTAGCAAAATAAAAGCAAAAAAAAGGTGTAGGAAGTTAACCCTTTCAACCTATAGGATTTCCTTGGGACAGAATAGAGAGCCGCGGGGTTAAGCTTCCAGGTTTGGTGATGATGCACTGTGGTAGGCACTTACGTGAAGTGGCAGGTAGAAGTGAGTGTATATAAATAAAACATATAAACTTGCATCTATCCTTGTGAATTGAAATGATATTTTTTCAAAACAATCAATTACTAGCCAAAATGTCACTGAAATGCCATTCTGCTCAAGTGAGTAATGTGGGAAATATTATTTGTGATAACTACACACCTGAGTTGGATTTACAAAAGCACAATTACTTTATACGTCGTTTGGGATGACTTTGATAAACTTGTTTGTTTCTTGCTATCAATTTAGAGAAGACAGGAACCATTTGTTTATGAAAATTACCATAAATAAACAATGGGAAAAGACCTAGATTTATGGCTTAATATTGTAATTGGGCTTTGCTGAAGAAGAAGAAGTCTTTTGAAAGAGTGAACTTATAATAATTTGTGTACACAAAGAAGGGGCAGTGTATTGTAGATGGCTCACAAACTGTCTGTCAGCCTATTTATGTGGGAATTGCATTCAGTCCTGAGCTTACCGGGGAGATACAAAACTTAACAAAATCAGTTGCAAATGATATAAAAAGATAAAAAAATTGTAAAGGCTTCTGTGTGCAGCCGCATGCATACTTCCACTGAGCCATGGTCTGGTGATCAGAGCTCCTGCTTCCCCGACCTGGCAACGTGCGGCATGCTGCAGCCCAGTTGATGAAGGAGGATTTTATTGGTCTTGTCTTAAATGCGAGTGCCCACACAGAGGGCACTGTCCTGTGGGGTCCCAGCTCTGACCCTGAGACAGCTCTGACGCTGACGTTTATCTGGGGGAGCAGATGTTCAGCCATGATAAGACCTTGCTGAGGTCAGCGAAACCGCTGGTTTCCAGTAAGCTGGGATGGCAGCAGAAGAGACATAAAGGTCAGGGTAACTGGGTGGGAGTTGATCTCACAAGGAAATGGTATTAATCTTCTCAGTTATGGCTGAATAAACTCCACTTTTTATCAATTAAACTCTTTTAAGTATCTAGAAGGAAGATATCTCTTGGACTGGCAAAGAAATATTTAATTAAATGTTTAAATCATTGCATATACACCTTATAATGAAAACATTTCATCAGACTGTCTTTTTGAGTCTAATGGATAATTTTTTCATTTAAGCAAACCGTACATTATTTGGAACATTAATATCTAGGCAGATTTTTAATCTGCTATCAGAACAGAAAAATAAAATTTCCCAAAGATTAATATTTATTTTTAAGGCAATTCATCAATGATAAATGACCTAATTATTACATCTATCACTTTACTGAAGCATGCATTTAAAAGACTGCATTAGATAAACAAATGGTCCTGTTTGAATGCAGTTAGGAGAAAATGAAAACAACTTTTAAGAGCCCCTCCTTTGAAATTACCTTGAAGAAAAAACCTTGTAGTTAAACTCTTCTCCTGTATAGAAGGTATTAGATGATTTATTTTCTTTTTACATCTGCCAAGGTGCAACATATAGGACATTGCAGATGGGTAACAGAAAAAGAAATTTGGAGACGTGGATTTTTAAGCTTGACTCATTTTAGTCTGTTGTATCTTTAATACCATAGTTGAAGCCTCCGACTACAACTTTGCTAATACCACACCAAGCTTTCTATCTTTGGCCGAATAATGTTGCAGAGATTTCAGCTGTCTGGACTGTGTGGAGAGAGAGATCCCGTTGTACTGGTGTCCCTGGGGACACGGGCTATGTCTGTGTTATGGATTTTATTTTTTGTTGTTTGGGTTTTTTTTTTCTTTTTCCTTCTTCTCTCTAGCTATACAAGGCTGTTGCAACCTTAGCTGGAGTAAGTACCTTCCCAGCCTGGGATGTGGGAGGTGGTGGGAGCTTAGTGGAAGCACGGTACAGGTAATGAGGTGCGATGCTTGCTGGCGTCAATCCGGACAAGGAACAGCTGAGTGCTCAGGTCCTGCATCTTGCTGTGGGATTTGGGGTCTCTCAGGACAGAGACCTTGAGCAGAAACACGCTAAAGTGTCAGTGAGGACAGGTTCCTCTCTGGGTGGTAACGAGCAGCTGGCGATTGCAGCTTCCTAAGCGGTGCAGACAGCTGAGTCTGCCAGGCACACACACAGTTGTCTGTAGGGTGGGTGAAAGTTAATATTAATAGTTTGGATCATGAACTAATACAAATGGGTGTTGTTCAGAGGCAGTCAATAAAGTACCATTGACTTACATGGGGCAAATATTTGGCTCGATATTTGTATTATTGCAGGGGATTCCATTAGCAGAATGGGTACTAGTTGTCCCATGAACTGTGCTGGTGTGGGAACACTTCTTTCTAAATTCAGCAAGTCATATGTACCATCCATCTTCCTGAACTGAAAATGTGATCTTATTTTGTAACATACCGGAAGGAGTTAGTGTCCACTACATGCCATCCTATCACAAGCCTTTAAATCCTCCTTCATAGATTTCTGTGCAATTACAGCCTACCGGGGAGCTAACAAAGGAAGAGTCTGACAAACAGGCTGTAATCTGTGACTTAGATGAATGAAGAAGTAGAGCCTTTCTCCTTTAAATTTATTCTGTATGAATTTTAATAAGAGCATGATTTGCAATAAAAAGTGTGCTCTGTAATAAAAATCCTGCCCTGGCTTTCATGGAAGGGTGATGTTTCGGAACGGGTAATTTGTAAATGGCAGTAATGACAAGGTGTGCTGCATCTTAACTTTAGGGTGGAATCAGCAGGAATCGTGTTTCAGGGGCAGACAGCGTGGGGATTGCTGGAAGCCGCTACGACCACAGGTTGGCTGCTGGGGGTGTGGATGGCTACGGTTGTAAAGGTGGGATTTCAAGGGCGCAAAGGTCCTGAAATCGATGCTGATGTCAGGTGAATTTGAGATGCTTGTAATTTTGTGGGTTGGCCGTATGTTCATTGTATGAATGATGCTTTGTACACAGGTGCTGATGTATGAAATTTTCTGCAGTGCATTAGGGCTCGATTCTGTGCAGTACCTCAAAGCCACACAGGAAAAGAGAATTTACCTGGTTTTGTACTGCTAACTCATTCTCTGGTTTCCAGGAGCTGCAGCAGCACTTTTCTGGACTAATTTCAGGCATGTGTGGTACATATGTTCCCCAGGCATCTGTATCTCATGCAGGGTCACAACAGGGTGGGTGGCTGAGGCTGCAAGAGGGTGTTTCAGAGGGTCCCATGCGGAGACGCAGCTGGGGACCACCCCAGTGCCTGGAGCGGGGCCGATGCCGACGCTGCCCTCTCCCCATTCTGGTGCTCAAGCTGTGCTGCGGCTGCACCGGGTGGGTTGGGCATCCACCGTGGCATTGTGTTGCCTGGCATGGTGGCAGCCCTGCCAAGCCTGCCTGAGGGCCCAGGCTCTCCTCTGCAGCCCCCCTGGCCAGGGTGGCCATAGGGAGGGCGGCCCCGAGCTTCGTTAGCAACTGTGTGGCCTCTGCTGGCACAGAGGCTCGCAGCTTCGTGGTCTGGGCCTCAGAGTCCCCCCTTCACCCACATTTTCATTAGGAATATGTCATCTTTGGAGAGGTTAGTATTCACAGTAATCGCAGAGGGCAGTGTGTCAGACATCAGCTCCAGCTGGTTCCTGTCTCCCATCACCTATTGCTGCCCCTTAGAAAGGAGGTCTTGCTGAGGACAAATTGTCTGAGTGGCCTCACAGGTTGTTTGCGCTGTTTCAGGAAGACTTTGTGAACGTGAGAAATGGAGCCTGCACGTGCCGGTGGGTGGGAACCACTGAGCAGCTGCTTTGGGGCGTTGATGGCGCGTGGCACCAAGCGCCTGGGCTCCTCGCTGGAGCCTGCGGACCTGCTGGGGAGGTGCTGGATGGGTGCAGGGTCTGGCCTCAGCTCTTGCACTCAGGTCTTACAGTATTTTCAAGGCTTTCAGTATGCAGAGGCTTGCCAAATCGATTTTTCAAAAGTGTCATGTTGCCTAATTTCTAAGCAGGTGGTGGTTTGAAAGGAGGGCCTGAGCAGGACGGGGGACCACGGCAGCTGCTTTGGGACTGCTTGGGGGGTATGGTTGACGGCAGGGCCATATCTGCAGGCTGTGCCTGAAGTGAGCCAGCCCGGGTCTGGCAATGCGGTCAGTACAGGCATGGAGTCCAGTGGGAAGCTGATCCCACTCGAGGGTTAGATGATGAACCTGATCCAGCGGAGTCATGGCCCAAAAGCAGCTTTCAGTTTCTTGACTGCAAGGACCCAAGTGACGTGCTCCCTGGGCTAGGGGACAGTGGGGTCTGGTCCACCTCACCAGCACCTGGACCACCTTCACCGGCACGTGTCTGAGGAGCTACTGCAGCAGGACGGACCCGTGCCAGATGCAGCTCTCGCAGGCAGCCGAGTCCTGAGCACCTCGTGGTGAGCACCTCAGAGGATCGCCAGGGAGGGAAGAGTCAGCAGAAAGGATTTCGGAAATGTCCTTTAAAACCTGAGGGGATTCTGCTCAGAACAAATCCCTGCAAAACTTTATAACCTTCCTCAGCGGCTGAACAAAAGCTATTACAGCCTAGTGGTTACTGTATATTACAAAGGTTATTTCCAAACACTTGGCTAGCACCCGGGGAGAAAATCTATGCCTTGTGGTTGACTAGCGTCAGAGTGCTTCCTTTCAGAGGATGTACGGCTCTAGTGTAATGAATACAGCAATCGTCAGGTGCTGTGAGAAAAGGACAAATATTATTGTTATGATTAAACTGTGAAGGTTAAATGAATCATTTGGGAGGGCTGAGGCGTACTGATATTAGACCTGCTGGGGAACACAGAGGGAGGAAAATGCCTTTGTGAATTCTCTCCCTCTCTCTTACTAATAGCGTTTCTTCCCCAAATAGAAGAATGTTTTATGTATTTTTGGTACTTTCTTGCCCTTCAAAATGAAAACACTGCTGTTATGCACATGTTCCTCTGAAGGCTGACGTTGCCCGTTTGTCCCCATTACAGGTGATATGAAATGGTGCCGTTTTGGCAGACCTAGGGCAAGGACAACATGCCCAGGGCCGGATCTGAGACATGTTTTCAACACGAAGGATCTGGTCAGTCCTGTTGCATGTCGTCATCTGCTGCGCAGGCCCTCACTTCTATTGCAGTCCAAGTCCAATAAAACGTGAGTGTGGTTTTGTTGTCACTGGGTTTTGGGTCAGCTGCATCGCAGGGTGTGCGTGCCCTGACTGCCAACGCAGTGTCCTCCTGTGGGTGGCAATGGCCACCCCAGAGATGGAGATACCCTGCCCAAGGGCTCTCAGCTTGGACAAGTCACGCCAACCACTGAGGTAAGTCCTGAGCGGGCCTTCAGATTGCTGTGTGACAGCTCACAGAAAGGGAAGATACTGGGAAGTAAAAGGCAAATTTGGCCTTCCAGGAAATGACTGGTAGGAAATAGTAAATAAAATTCAGCTGCTGCTTGAAAGCATTTTCTTGAGTAGTAGAAAATACTGTCAAAAGTAGCCATTTTTCTTTCTTGAGTAGTAGAAAATACTGTCAAAAGTAGCCATTTTTCTTGCTGTCTGCAGTAAATAGAAAAGGTGGGCAATGAGGAAAAGGAGAATAACAGCCGGGTATTACCAAGAAGGGCTGTGAAGCAGAAAGAGAGTATTACTCCGCTGAAAGCGCTATGAAAAGGAGCCCGACGTCTCCAATCTTGTCAAAAGCTGAGAAAACCCAGAAAGACTGTGGCTCGTGTGTGCTGTTGTTTGGTGTCTGTGCCCTTCCTTGTGGTGGCTCAGCTGCTGTGGCCTGCGCTGGTGATGCCGGTGCTGACCCCATGGACAGGCTGACCTCCCCACCATGGGAGGGAGGGAGGGAGGAACTTGCAGGGACCCACGCTCCCACTGGATGTGGCTGCAGGAGCAGATGGGCGCAAGGAGCAGAGATGCTCGTGGGGAGACAGGCCAGGAGAGACTGTGCTGAGCTCCTAGTCCGAGCTGTTTGGGACTCATAGTGCCATCTGGTTATTACTTCAAGGCTGTTGACAGCACCGCTTTGGAGGCATGAGGAGCTCTCCTCTGGGAGCACAGTTCTGCACATCCTCCACACGCAGTTCTGAAATCCCTTAAAACTTTCTCAGCACCACTGAACCTACCTGTTCTGCGGGCTGACGCTCTGGCCCCAGCCTCCAGAGCCCAGCAAGGCTCAGGGGCAGTGCTGCTTTCTTGAGCAGGCCAGCAAAATGTCTCCAGGAAGACCCAGTTGCCCAGAAAGGCAAAGGACAGGCTTCTTTCCTCAGCAAAGGAGTATGAGAATGATGGCTCTGGATAAAGTCCCTGCTGCCATAGCAAAATAATGTCACCTGCAGGTGTGTGCTACTTACTATGTTTGTCTTACTGTGTTGCCATTCAGCCCGTGTAGTCAGTGTGTACTGGTATTTCAGGCTGCAATTTTGGCTTCCATTGGATTCAAAATTAGTGTCTACCTTGCCAGTGAAGAAGTGCAGAAAAGCTCATTACTGGCTAGCAAGGAGAGTTTTATTTCAGATATATGATGTAGAAAGAAGGAAGATGCTCTGTAGTGGCTTGTTGTTGGTTACTTTTATTCTTCCATATCTCCTGTACATTTGTTCAGAAAAACTGAAAATGTAAGAAATCCCTCTCCTTGAACGTGTGAAGACGGTAACATGTTTATGGTTTGGATTTCTGATGGGTTCTCCATCACTATCTGATGGGTTACTTTTGGAAAAACATTTTCCTGCTCGTTCCCGAGCTTCCCCAGCTGCAAAATGGAGATACTGAGAGTGTTTAGAGCCAAGCGATGTATAAGTGGAAAGCAATATAAAAGAACAGCATATTGTGAGATACAAGGTTTCACCACATCATGCAGTAAGGGACACAGAATGGCTAAATGTTCTTATGTTTCCACAGATTTCTCTGAGCTCAGGCTTATCTTTAACAGAGAAAGTGGCTATTTTACAAGCATGAGTTGCACTCCAGTGCACAGCTGTGCCTCTGAGAAGTAATTGGATTTGGTACTTACCCTCCTTTTGAGCCTTTAGAGTTATTGTCCCAGACGCAGACCATTAGGGGTGTGTGTGGGGGACACACTATATTTAATCAGACTGAATCAGATCTTAGTTTCACCTCCCTGGATTAAAAATTGTTTCACTGATCATATCTTAAGGTAAATATAAAAAAATCAGCTCTTAATTCTCAGTTGCACTGCTGTCAGCAGCAGGAAAACCAAAGCTTGCCTCTCATGCCCTAAGGAAAACCTCTGTGTGCCTTCCCACGGTCAGACCCTGTATGAGCAGCGCAGGGGAAGAAAAATCATATCTGTTCTAAGATTGCTGGCCCACGTATGCGTTCCAGACTGTGCTTGAAAGAAAAGCCACTGAGGCTTTGTCTGGCTGTTTTTCAGTCTGCGCTTCATTTTCTTCTGCCAACTGGCTTCCTGCTGAGTTCCAAACAGTAATCTTCAAATTAGCTGGAAAACAAGAACTGCCCCCGCCCCCAGGAAAAAAAAAAAAAGAACGGAATGGAACGGAATGGAATGGAATGGAAATACATGCAGGCTTTGTGTTTTCTGTAAATCAGATCTTCTCTGTCATTTGGAGTCTAAGGTCTACCCTGCAAGACCATTTCCCCTTGTGTGAGAGACACCTCGACTATGTTAGGTTAATGATTGGACTAGATGATCTTACAGGTCTTTTCTAATCTAGGAGATTCTGTTCTTCTGTGTCTGCAGGTGCAGTATGGGCAGGGTGCTGTTACACTGGGCTCTGCACTGACAAATGCCGTTGTTTCGTTCCCTCTCTGGTAGGTGCTGAACAGACTTGGACATCCCGCTCAACTTTTTCGCCATTCGCAGTTTGAGGACAGAGTTATACACCCACTGAAATCTTTCTTTCCTCCCTGCATTTGTTTCGTTCTGCGTGGAAGATGTTAAGAAATCGCTCAAAGACCTTAGCTCAAGCTAGGAATAATTTATGAGAAGCTTTATGCTTGTGTCTCCTTTTTTGGCAGCCAAAAACCAGAAATTAACAAGGCTGGTGTGCAACCCTTGCACCGGTTCCAGGCATGTTTCTGATTTTTCATTGTTTAAATTTTGCACATGAATGAGTGATCATCACTGCTGCTATGCCAGCCCTTGACAGCCTGCAGTTGCATGTTGTTTTGTGCTGCCTTCAAGGTGTTACCGGTGGTGGGAGCTGAAATCCTGAACACCTTTCCGTTAGTGAATGTGCTGCTGCAGCTGGGTGGTACCTACACCAAAAACTTTTATCTCCTAGAGTTTTGTGAGTCAGGTTGCTTCTGAAGTGTTGCAGTAAGTCCTTAACCTCTAGCAGTTCTTGAGGTTTCACTACAAAAATCCCATCTTCCTTGGCTACAGGTGAGCTGCGTCTGGGGGAGCTTTACAGCCCAACCCCAACCTGTGCTCCTGTCACATCACGAACTGGTCGCATGTGCTGCTGCCCTGTGATGGGCAGAACTGCTGCGATGCTTGGGAACAAGGCTGTGTAGAGCCAGCCTTACTCCTGTGGCTGCGGCACAGGGTTGTTATGACGTGAATCTAAAACGATCATTTGCAATCAGAAAGCAAGCCTGGGAGGTAGAGGAATGCAAAAGAACTAAGGAATTACATTTTGAAAGCTTTCAGCCACCTATGCAACTGATGCAAATTGATTTCAGTGAGGAATCACTAGCCTCAGCTGAAGATCTGGCTCTGAGTATTTTAGCATTTTTCCTCCTCTTTACCCAGAAAATGAGATGAGACTTAAAAAAAACCCCAAACATTAAAAAGCCCAGTTTTTCTTATCGCTTTTCTATGACATTTCATAAAGCAGATAATTGTAGAGGAGATAAAAACACCTGGCATTTTTGAGCAGAGAGAATGGAGATAATTTGCGTATAGGTTAAGAACTAGGTTCATTGTTTAGTTTTCCACTGAAGTGCTTGAATAACATCCAGTCGAATGCAGAAACAACGCTGAAAACATAAAGGACAGACTTGATTCCTACTGCACGTTCATTTAAAACAATATGGCTTCTGGGGAATTTGGCCCAGTATAAATATCCCTACTGGATTTTTTTTGTTTTTTTTTTTTTTTTTAAAGTGATGTATTTGAGAAAAGTGAAAGGAATTCTCCCCAAAATTTTGTAGAGACAATCAGACCTTCTCGAAATGCCTCTGATTTTGCTTTCAAAAGAAATTGCCTTGTTGATTAGGGTTCTACTTACTGTGTTGTCTGGGTCTTCTGGAGGGATCCAGAAAACAATGAAAAAGGTCGTATGCTAAAGACATTGGAGGAAGTAGACAAATGCTTAATTTCAATTCCATGCAGGCAGTTTGTATTTCCTGACAGAAAGAATACCTGAAGGACACGGGCACTGGGAGCCCTATGAGCATGAAGTGGTGCAACTGGAGATGATGGTCAGGGATCCCATGTGATCCAAAGTCTTCTGTGCTGTTCCAGATCATGCTATAGTCATAAAGCAGTTCAGATGCTTGGTAGGGACCCAAACGTGACTTATGTTGACAGACTGGCAGCATCATTTATCATCTCTGTGAATATGAAAGGTCTGTGATGTGGGCTGTAATCTTTTAAAAATGCCTTTTGTGACTTGAAATATCATTTATAGCTGTTGTGGTCTTCTGAAAAGCACTGACGGCTACTCTAATAGCTATGGCTATAACTGTTCAAATCAGGTAAAATTATTAGAAAAATGTGTTCCTTTCTTCATTCTGTCATATACTGTTAAAGAATGAGAGATCTTCCTGATGATTAGTGTTCTGTTAAACAACTGGGAAAGACTGTAGCTCTTCCAGGTGGGAGAGTAGCAGGGAAGAAAGGGCTGAAGGTGTGTAAAGGCGGGCACGGGGGGG
>VZSZ01011078.1:237886-270268 GCA_013398815.1 Ibidorhyncha struthersii
AACACAAGGGAGGAATGATCTTTCCCTACAAACAATGTGAGAAAATGAGGCAACCTAGGAAACTACAGGGCAGTGGGTTTAAAACTGCCCTAGACAATGCACAACTAAGGTCTGATACTGTTGGAGAGAGCTGTTAGACATGCACAAAGATTTTTACAAGATTTCCAGCAAGGAGAAAAATATGGACACTCATTCTCATCCACTGGAAGATTCAGCAATAAATAAACCATCATTCATTTAGGTTATCCATGTATTCAACACCTGGTACCTGTAATAAGAGGGCAGGGATGGCTCGTAGCAAGCCGGGTACAGTTGCTTACTACAGCTTGCAGAAATAGTGTCAACAAAGGATTAGATTAGAGAACCCAGGAAAAAAACATTTTTGCTGGAACATTATAAAACATTAGGATGCTGTTAAAGCAACTTAAATCAAAAGAAATGGAAGTCGCAACAGGAAAATAGGACGGCATTGTGTGTCTGTAATCATGTTAGTTCTAACTGGCTAATTGAGTTATAAGTTAGAATTCACTTTGGAGAGCTCGAGGCACACATCAATGCAAATCAGCATTATTCAGTCATCACTAGCCGTTTGCAGGCAGAGTAATCTGATAACAGCAATGAACTAGTAATGATAGATTTATTGCATTTTTCACCCTATGTGTCTTCCAAGCACGTAATTTGCAAAGTTTGTCAGTTAATACCTCTATCTGTGATATCAAAAATTCCCTTTCTCTGAAACTTTATTAACCCGGCAAGAGCATCCAAGACAGCATCCTGTATCTCAATACATAATCATTGCAGCAACAATTGTTTTCATAAAAAGCAACACGTGACCTTTGGAGAGAAAGACTCTGTTTTATTTACAGCCATTAGATGTGACCAGAACAGGAGAGCTGCCCTTGCTCTGTTGGCATCTGTGTAGAGAAATTGCATGTGTTGCTTCAAAAATCACATAGCAATTAGTCTCAGATCCAACCTCTTACAAACAAGTCTGGTCTCTACGTTTAAATCAGTTGCAAATAAAGCTGATCAAAAATCCCACTGAAATTCTGATAGAAAAAGACAACCTGCCTTTTTTTTTTTTTTTTTTTTTAATCTTTTTAAGCAGCTTTGAGGACAGGAGCACGTGCACCCAAATTTCATGTCAGGAGATTTCTTTCCTTGCCTTTAACCACAGCAATTTCATCGTGCAGACTGCAGAACTGAGCCACTGGCATTTCTAGGAGGTTTCAGTTATTCATTATTGGTGACTTGTCCAAGAATCTGTTGGCAAGGAATTTCTCTTGAATACGTGTGTTTGGGGACAAATTCCTAGCTGACCTGAAAAGCTGTGCCTGTTCTACATTCATGGGATTTGTTTTTTTTTTTTGTGTGTGTTTTGTCTTCAGTATTACTAGCTGTATGGGTGGCTGAGTAGTCTTCTAGAGGAAACCCAAAGAGCATTCAGCTGTATCTCTCTCCCTGTACGTGCCGTCAGCTTATTTATACAGGGAGATGTTTTTCCCAGTAGTCATCCAGCTCCAGTTTACTGTTTTTTCTGTCAGGATAACTGTGCTGTCCCCTGCGCTCATGGAAGGTTGCACAGTGCTGAATTTGGCCAACTCCACAAGCGAGCTGAGCCCAGGCTGGCCCTGACGGCCTTCCTCATGGGAGAGCTCTGCTGCGTGCTGGGCTGTTATGGCTTGAAAAACCCACAACAATTTATTGTCATTTAGACAATTATTCTCTCACCCCATGACCCCTCCCCACCTGGGAAGCGGATTTGGTGAAAAACAAGGGAACCTGAGGGTTGAAATATAAATAGATTTAATAGGGTAAGACTAAATAATTAACATTATTAATATTAAAGAACCAGTATTGATCCTGATACCAACATAAAATTTACAAGTATTACAGTCGGCCCATTCTATCAGTAGAGGCTGCGCACTCCCCGCAGGGGACAGCAGATGTGGGACCCTGTGAGTGCTGCGGCTTCAGGAGGAAGGGACGGGCTCAGGGCTCCGGCACCGGGACAAGGAGTTCTCAGGGTGGCAGCCATCACGGGAGAGAGAGAGCTCCTCAGCAAACTTTCTAATTTACATCGACTGTGCCATTCATGGTATGAACTAACCCTGTTGGGCAGCTTGGGTCAAGTGCCCGGGTCTCGCTCCTCCTCATGCCGGCACCCGGGGAGCTCGAAAACACTGAGACCTTGAAACCTGCACACCATCGCTGGCTATACAGTAAATATTTTCACAAATTCAGACACTAGAGTTTTCTAAAAGTGCAGTTTTTCCAAGCATTAGAAGATAAATTAGTCCTGTGTTGCTCAAACCGGGAGGCGGGGGAAGCCAAAATGAAGGGGAAACAGGAGAAAAGGCAGGGAGGGAGGGAGCACACCTCCCGCAGACTCAGGTGCAAACAGTGGCCTCCCATTACAGTTTCCTTGTGGCTTTGCGCTTGAAGTTTGCCTGAAGTTTTGCCACCGTTGTTGGCCTGTATTAGCAACAATGCCAACAATATTTCATTCAAATGTTCCTAGGTGTTCTTGTGCAGTGTTTAAGGCTTGTCCATAAATTATATGCCAAAGTATGAAGGCCACAGTGTTGCCCATCACAGAAAAAATTGCATTTAGGACCTGTTGTGACTTCTGTTTCACGCTGTTGGGAAATTCCCTTTTCCTGAAATGAATCTTTTTCTTGTTCTAGGAAGTGCAGAAGGTGACCTACATTCACAGGCTTATTATCAGTTTTTTGATGAAAGGATTCCTCTGCGTGTGCAGATTTTTTACATTTTGAAGTTCTAGGTGCAAAGAAGCTAAGAAGGAAATAGAGGGGAAAGGAAACGTGTGCCTGCAAACATAGCATAAGTGATGATAAACTCTCCGAGCAAATGCCGCCTACGGCACTCCAAGCCTCTCCTATCCTCTTTCAGTATTTATGTGATTTCCACAATACACACACCTTCGGCACCCACAAGGCCAGTGTAAAGGGGAGGTTGTGGCGTTAGGATTCCTAGCCGCTCGAGGAGGCTGCTGGATTTCAATATGTTCTCCCATATGCTTTAACACTTTTGCATTTCTTCCATCTGTTTCTGGGAAATGTGAAGGAATTTAATGATCTTTTCTAGGGTTATTAAACCAACAGCTGTTGCCATTAATAGAGGACATTCTTTACGGCAGCGTGCAAATCCCAGTGATAAATCCAACCCTGCCACCTTATATTTCTTTTTAATGAATACAGCATTTGTGCTGAAACTGAGGTTATGCATACAGTGGGTTCTTAGACTATTATTTTATGATACAGCTTTGGCATAAAAATAGGGTGCATTTTTTTCTTCTCTTGTTCCTGATTGCTTTTGCTATGAAATACATTTTATGTTGGGTGAAACAGAAAAGTTTTCTTTTGTTTTCATTTTCCTTCCTTCTCCCTTCTCCCCTTTTTGTTCTCCCTCCCCAAAAGCAAACTGAACTGTGAAAAAGTTGCTCAAAAGAATGGAATACATCACAACCAAACAGCCATTTTTCGGTGAAGTTTATTTGCAGGAAGAAATCATATTTTCCTGTTCATTTTAAAGGTTCCTCTGGCATGCAAAATTGATGATGACTTTTATTGTACTTTTGCCTTCAGTGACTTATTGTCCTCCATCATAATGAAGACTGTAAATATCCGCTTGGATACACTTTATGTCTAATTACACACTATTCTGTTTTTCAATACTTTCACTCCATACCGTACAGTAACGAGCTTTTTTCCTGCATCACTCTGATTTTCCTACTGTTTTTAAATAGTAACATAACAATTAAAATCTTTAGCTCAGTGAAAAACATACTGTAAGGTAATGATATTATATGTACTCGCATAGTAGCCCCATATCTAATAATTTCAGTAAGTTTTATTGAATGTTTAATATTCTCTTGAAGGCTTTAAGAGCTGCCTAGCACCTGTGAGTGGGACAGACAGAATATTCCAGGGCAGAAGAATCTTCCTTGGGCAGTCTTGCTTTGTCATGTATGGCTGTCATTCCAGGCTTGTGAAATGCAGCAAGATTTGGTGTCCTCAAATCAGATTCAAAACCAGATGTGATTTGAACTTATGTCCCGTTCAGTCTGGATTCACAGAGTGTGGATATCTGGCCATACTATAGGAGTCAGAATAAATAGGTTTTGACGTGTTCATCTTGCTGGGCTGCAAATCTAAGTCATTAAATAGTGGAACTGTAAAATGTACCTCTTTATTGTCCAGTACTGTTTGTAACCAACTTAACTTCATTCTAGAGAAGGACAAGGGGAGTCCTGATTTCTGCAGTTTTGAGACTCCAGCAGAGACTGCTCTAATCCCTTCCCCACCTCTCCAGGAAGCCTGTCCCAGGGTTGGACCACCCTCTCGGTAAAAAAATGCTTCCTTGTGTCCTACCTGAACCTCCTGGGCGCAGCTTTGAGCCATTCCCAGGTGCCCTGTCCCTGGATCCTGCGGAGGAGAGCTCAGCACCTCCCTCTCCATGTGCCCTCCTCAGGAAGCTGCAGAGCAATGAGGTGACCCCTCAGCCTCCTTCTCTCCAAAGGAGACAAAGCCAGTGCCCTCAGCCGCACCACAGAGGACATGGGCATGAAGGCCTCGCAGCCCTTCCCCAGCTTGGTTGCCCTCCTCTGGACGTGTTCAAGGACCTTCACATCCTCCTCAAATGGTGGGGCCCAGCACTGCGCACTGTGCTCCGGGTGAGGCCGCACTGATGCTGAGTGCAGCGGGACGAGGACACGTTCCTCTGTGGCTGATGTTTTGATGTGGGAGGTATTTGAATGAAAGCAATTAACAGTAGAAAACCACTGTCTTCTAACATCACTTTCAAAGTGTTTGAAGTATTTCAACCAGTGTTAAAATTGTATATAAACAGCCAGGAGACTTCTGATGAATTTCACTTAGGAGTAACCACTGCATTTGTGTCATTAATAAACAAAACCAAGAAGAAAACGCTTTTTTGTTGTCTTCTGTGCTTTATTCATCCTGCACCTTAAAAAACAAAGCACACAACAAAGTAGTTTTTCATCTTGACTGAAACGCATTTTAAAATTAATTGTTTTACTGGCTTGAAAGCATCCTAAATTGGATTAGAAACCCATACATATATACCAGCCATGGGTAATGGGTGAGCTGGCCTGTTTGTTATCTTTCTAATGATTTTCTCACCTAGCATTTTAATTAAAATAATCCCTGCACTGACATCGTAAGCAGAGGTGGGCAGGAGCTGAAATATTCTCTCTGCCAGAGGCAGAAGATTTGGGCTGAAATTACCAATTTAAGGGGGATTTACCAAACCTGCACAAAATGCAGAAATTGGAATCTGAATTAATTGGCATGGAAATGACTGAGCACGGTTAAATGCATATGTCTTGTTAGTATTCAGCATTGCCACCATAAGAGGAAAGAATAAGAAATGAAAAAGATGACATAAAATGAGCAAGAACAGGAAGAGAAAAAACAGATGTTTCTTAATCTGTGGTAGTCCTTTCAATAAACTTGCAGACCAATCCAAGGAAGTCATGGTAATGATTCCTAATAAATAGTTTCATTTTAGGATATCTATGTCCAAGGGCTTCTGGCTGCATTAGAGGTAATTAATAAATTATTATGCATCTATCTCGGGGCCGTATGCTGTCACTTAGCACTGCAGTATGTGCCTTCTCTGGGAAATGAAAAGCACTAACTGAAATTTAGGGCTCTTTCGTGGACTTTTTGGTATATATTCTTTTTACTTTTGTAAGACAAAACTCTGTATCAAAAGTAGCAATCCTTTTCCCAAAGAGCAGATGCTCAGGTATTACGATTATGACCATCCTATAACTTCATGGGTGTATGGATAGTGGGACAGATGTGCAGTGACACAGATGGATGGATCAAACACTTGACATTCACCTCTGCAGAGAAAGATCCTGTTTTGAAATATAAAATGGAACTGAAATAGAAGTAGAGCCTGTGTGAAATTTCAACCCTGGTGTGCACAGTTACTTTGAACAGAAATATTTGCTACTTTTTTGACAAGCTGGACTCGCAGTCTTGTTCTTTTCAAAGGAGAGAGAAAGCAAAAGGAAAAATGCAACTTGTCTTTAAAGAGCAGTGGGAACTCTGGATCATTTCCCCTTAAACAGAACTTTTCCACGGATGCTTCAGGCTGAGTTTTTACAATTGGTTCTGGGCTTTATCTTCTTGCCTCATTTGGAGGCAAGTTTTCTGGCAAAAGTGGGACCCTCGAAAAAAGAAGACGGTAAGAAAGACACTTGTTCCCCAGGAACCAGGGACTCTTCTTCCCTGCTGCTGGTGCCTGCGCCTTCCACCCCTCTCTCGCAGGGGCAGTCGGCTGCTGCCGCAGGGAGGCGAGCACCTCCAGGCTCGAACTGCTGCCCCGGGCATGGCGCTTGCCTCGGCGCTGCGGGCAACACGCCAGTGATTTCCATGCTTTTATCCTCTCCTGCTTAATTTGCCGTAAGGTCTCTGCAACGCCCTCCTCGGCATGTGTGCTCGAGTGGTGCTAAGAAACCCTCTCTTCGCGGGGTCCCTCCTGTGTTTCTGGAACACAGAAACTAACAGCGGTGTTGCTATTTGAGGAGTGGTATTTCTTCCCAGCTGAGCAGCAGTTGGAAAATAACCTTTTGCATTATGGAATTAAACAAATATCTTTGTTAAGGGGAAAATACAAGGCAGATTAAAACCGTCAGCCCCAACGTGGGAAGAAAAAAGAACATGTCCACTGGCTGATCTGATTGGAGAAAAGGGATCAATGAAGTGTCAGACTAATTTTGCTCTCTGATTAAAACCCTGAAGTACAGGATATTCTTGAGAAGAGCGTTTGGAGGCTTGTCACTTTGAGTTGAACTCTTTTACCCCTTTCGTACTTCTGACGTGAGTGTGCAGCTTGTGGAGACAAGGAAGATGAGTGATAATCTGAAGGGGGGTGTTTAGGAAAGAAAAAGTAATCTATGCTGCATTGTATCCCATCTGGCTTGGTGCTAACTGATGGAGTGGGTAATGACGGTTGGTGGGGCTTTTGCTGAGAAGATGCCTTGGGCTGAGTGCGTGGCAGGGAAAGGGTCCGTGTGAGCACCCCAAGACAGGCAGTTGCTGCCCTGCAGCCGACAGCATCCCCAGCAGCGCTGGCAGTCAGAAAACAACGCACGGGTCCCTCTTGGACAGCGATAATGACAACAGCCACCACCGAACCAGCCTGTGGTTTCAGGTGTGCGTCTGACCCAGGGAGGACCGTGGGACTGGGAGCGGTGCCTGCTGCCGCACCGATGCCGTTGTGGTTGCGGGGAGGACCCTCCATCTCCACTCCTGGGGTGGTGCGGTGTCCCCTGGGCCCTGCCTGGCTGCAGGAGGGGCTGCTGGAGCGCCCGCAGAGGCTGTCAGATTTCCATTAGGATGCGAACAAACAAAAGTAAATTTTTTTAACTGGGCTTTACAAGAGTCAGGCTAAAATAAAAATGAGAATCCTGCCCGCCCCTTGGGGCCATGCAGGGCAGGTGGGGCAGACCAGCCGCTGGGGCCAGAGGGACAGGCACCCTCCTGGCCATGGGACGTGGGGAATGCCATGCACATCCAAGGGGTACAAATGCGTATTTAAGATAAAAATACTGCCAACGTGTTCCTGCCTAGGTAAATCTCCTACTGATACTTGGTCATATCAGGCCAGAAGACTTGTCTGGGCCCTTTTACAAAGTAGTTTCAGAACTGGAGTTAATAGTGGCTGCACCTGATGACGGTGACCATAGGGTCATACTGATTGCACAGGGTCTGCAAGAACTGATCAGGAATTCAATAACACCCCCCCGCCCTTCCTTAATTATATGCAAAGTTAGAAGCAACATTCTAAGTATTTGTTAAAGGCAACTCTGAAAAAAGATATCGTGCACTTTTATGCAGTTGCTAATTCAGTAGAATCCTGAGATAAATAATACATTATTACATTTGCAGGCACATTTCTAATTGCTTTTTCCTGTCTCTGCCCCAGGCCATGGGTCCTTCAGCTGTATATTAGTACAACTACTCCTGTTAGGAAAAACAAACTCAAAACCCAAAGAACCAAGGCACATGTCAATGTATTTTTTTCCTGTGTAAAAAAGTTGCATATAATTTCCTAAAAGCTTCAAGGCTATAGAAGGAGGAGGAGGATTCAAAGCTGTATCGTCAGTTACCTACATTTAGAAGATGTGAACCTAATGAACTGCAGGGAGCATCAAGCTGGGAAATTAAGAGAGGGCTCAGCTCTACAGCCTGTTGTGCCAGGCTAGCGCACAGGCAGCGCCCTCGTGAGCAGGTTCTCCTGGAGCTGCTGTACTCCCGCCGCATCTCACGTCTGGGGTCTGCGCTGGCTGCTGTACATGGGCTCCCTGTGCTTGAGTGCTGGCTCCTGCCCTGGGAGCAGAGAAGAGGAAAGAGCCATTGCTCCAGGTTACACCCTGCTGGTCTGTTCCTGCAGGCCTGGAGAGAGCTTCTGAGGGGTGGGAGAGCTTAGGCAGAAGGCTTCCTGGCATGGTAAAGCTCAGCAGGCAAAGGTACAGCCAGAAGCAAGAGGAGGCAGGTAACGCAGAATATTGCTGTTCCAACCCATCTTTGGAGCAAGGCACAATTACACAGGGCACGTGAACCTCAAGTTTGGGGAGTTTGGCATGAATAAGCCCTAAATTCAGATGACTTCCACGAAGAAACACAAGCCAGAACTAGAATTGCCAGCTGCAGGGTTAGACCAAAACATGCACCTTTTCTTGTCTATTAAGCTAGGAAGATCCTGCTCATTTAGTTGGAGTTCCCAGTTAACCCTTAGTTCTGGCCTCTCTGTGCCAGACCAAGGGGCATTAATTGCCCCAGCCAGCCTGCCCTACAACCTCTGCCTATGGTCAAGAGCCCGACTTGTGACAAGTCCTCGGTCCTTGCCCAAGCTGTGCCACACGTACACCCAGGTCCCCCCCTGCTCATGCAGACTCACTTGACCTTGGCTGCGACTCGCTGCCTTGCATGGTGACGCCGGGGCTGTCGGTGGGACCTGTGACTGTCGCCATCCTGCTGTGCTCAGGTGCTGTGGGACTGTGTCCTGCTGGTGCGGTCACTTCCCAGCCTGTGCCGTGGGTACCTCTGCTCCCGGCTTGTCCTCCCTCCTGGGGCAGCCGTGCTCCTGCTGTTCCCGAACACGCTCACAGTCCTCCCCTCCTTAAAGCTAGGCTTAATCTGCAGTATTGTCATTGTGGTGTGGAAAAGTTGCATAAGATTCATTGCATTTAAAAAATGAAGACTCCATCCTGAAAGGGGAGCTTGCATTTGAAATATATCTGGGCTTGGTAATGTTTTGAATGTAATGCCTCCAGCATTTTTCACTTTCAAGGTGACAGTAATTGAAAGATGGATTCCTGCAATTTTGACATTTATAATTCAACTGAGAAAAGGTCAACTTCTTCATGGAATCTTGTTTAAACTGGTAGAACGGCATGGAAATGTCACGTTGTCTTTCTGATAGTGTCACCAGTGCTTTGATTAACAATAGGTTCAATCTGTAATGCAGAATATAACCCAAATGCCACAAATAGCTCGATAAGAGCCCGGTCCAAAGTGTCTGAGAGATCAGCAGAAAGATTTCCCTTGATTCTACTCGTTTTGGAATTCCGTCTAACAGAAACACTAAGAAAAAGATAAATCGGTGTCATTATTCAGAAATGCATTATTTAGGCCTGAGGGAGTCAGGACCCCTTCCTCCTCGTTCAGGAGCCCATGAGCTGGAGAGGACCATCCATGCAAGGTGCCCCGGCCCAGGGGTGCTGATGGGCCAGCTGGCCCCAACCAGCCTCACCGGGGCCCCCATCCCCTGTGTGGCCCTGTAGGGCTGTTTTGGCTCAGCTTGGGGCCAGGGCCTCTTCCTCCTCTGTGCTGCGGCAGCACCGGTCCCAGCTCCACCACAGCCTGGCCATGGGCATTGCAGCTACGTTGACAGCCCCGCTGGAGGTTTGCCACGGGAGCACCATGAGTCACTTGGGTCTCCAACTGCTGATTTGTCCTGTTTTGGCTCATGCTTCCCCTGATCATAGTGGCACTGGGAGGTTAAATCTGACAGTGACTAGCAAAATCCTGTGCTGGAGGCTAAATAGCATAGGTCTAGAAAGCTGATGTGATGCCCCTTACATGTCCAACCAGCTAGAAGGGCTGGGCTGCCCCTGTAGACATTCTCAGTGTTAATTCTAGTGCCATTGATTCCAATCCCCCCTACTTTCTCCTGTGAAGTTTCAGCCTCTGTTTTTACAAGGGGAGCTCATGGAGGGAGTGTGCTTTCTGCCTCACGCCTGCATCAAAACAGATTTTTGGCCCTGGAAACACTTCTTGAGGTGTCTCAGTGGGGTTCTCTCCCTCGCAGCTCTTGCTTTGTTTGCATTTTCTGTGCCATTGCAGCAGGACGCTACTCCTGCATTATGCCGTCTGCAAATTGAATGTATGCTTGATTAACTCTTCCACCACATGATGGTATTTGAAATGTGGCGATGCATTACCGGATTAAGAGTGTGGTGACGGTGATAAAGACTATATTGCTGCCTTTGGGATCAGAGATCTGGATAAAAATCCGTTGTGTGGTTTTGCACTGCTTCTGAGCGGCACTGCGTGTGGGTCGGGCAGGCTGAGGAGGGTGCGGGGCCTGGGGCGACAGCCCAGGCTCTGGGAGCAGGAGATGACACAGGTCATCAGAACACTCTGGTGTCCACAACACGGACCTGCCCCCTCTTCCCTGGGCGCTGTGTGGGCTGGGGAGTGCGCAAACAGGGTGGCTGCAGCCGTCCTCTGCGGGCCTGGGGACGTGCTCTCAGCTGTTGAAGCACAGTGTGGATGGGGTGACCCAGACAGTGCCCGCCGAGGTGTCCCCAGCACAGACTGGGGTGGGGAGAGCTGCTGGAAGCGCTGGAGACGAGTCTTGTTGCTGGTCAGCCACGCGTCGGACACCAGGGCTGTCGGAGCGTCTCGGGAGGGGGTGGGTGAGTGCTGGGGGTGAAAATTACAGTTAGTACCTTGGGAGATGTTTTTAATTCCAGACTCTGTGTGCACCTGACTTGTTTTTAGGATACTTGCCACAACCTCTGCTACTTAACAACACTCGATCAGTCTTGTAAGGACAGACATGGGTACGTGCTGCCTGCCCACACTCCCCTTTCAAAACCGAGTGACTACAGAACCTGTTCTTGGCTCATCCCTCCTCCCACAGGTGCCACAGACCTGGGTGAGCCGGCTGTGATCAGACCTGCTCCATTCCCAGGGGCAGGGCGGTTTGTGCGGTGCTGTGCACCTCTCTCCTCTCTGGGGATGTGGCAAGGGTCGATTTGATAAGAAATCATGATGTAGGGAAAGAAGAGCAAAATGTCATCAGAAGTGAGACACAGGAGTGATAAATCCTGGTAGGTTTTTCAGGAAAGGTTCTCTCAGGTTGAGTAAATGAACAGCTGTCAGTTTTCTTTGTATTTAATCCAAACAACTATTTACATACCCAATTGCGCTGAGCTCTGAAGGTGTGGAAGGCTGAAAATTACCTGAAATACAGATTCTTGAACTCAGCTGAGGTTGTCTCCGCTGATGGAATAAACTAGATCAATCAACTTTGAGCAGAGGTGCTTAGAGAAACTTCCTTTTCAGAGAAAATTGGGGGTGGGGCCTGCAGCTTCATTTGCCGGTAGCTTTTGCAGAAGATGAGTTTACTCTTGTATCTGCGGACGCTGCAGCTGAAGATCTCGCTTTAGAACTTGTGTGTCCTCTGAAGCTTTGCAGTTGAACACAGGGACGAATGTGGAGGATGCCAATGGCAGGCTGCTGAGGAGCAGCAGTGCCCTTGCTGGTGGGAAGAGCCGCTGTGCGCTGTGCGGGGAGCGGGGACACCCCGGGGAGGGACGGGCCCCCCGCTGCTTCCCGTGCTGCGGGAAAATGGGGATCATGGGGTCACAAAGCCTTCAGTGCAGGTGGAAGTGGACTTTGTGCAATACGAAGTCTGTTTCCCACAAGCTTCAGGAAGAGCTGAGCAGTTTGCAAGGCAGGTGGCCAAGCAAACATCAGCATTGCAAAGGATCCCACTGTTCACTTATTGCAGGCTACCCAGACAAAATACTGTGATGCCCTATGACAGCTTACACTAGGAAACTATGTAGTCTTCTGCACGGGTACCACCTTTGCTGCAATAATTTTTCTGACAAAAGTCAACCTTCAAGCGTTTTTAGGAAAAAAAATGAAGTGCTGCCAGGTAGGGGAGACTTCTTCCTTCTTGGAATAATCAGTTTGTATAATATTTTTCATCAGCTGACTTTTCTGAAAGACAGTCTCTTGTTGCAATAGTTTATCTTCAGTTTCCAATTTTCAGAATGATTGTGAACCAAGTATCACATGTCAGGAAACATTTTCCACTGACTTACTGCTGGATGTTTCTATTTCTAGATTCACTATTCATGTTTATTTCTAATACACTTTGCTATCAAATCCTTTCAATAATTCAGGAAGATAAAAACATCAGAAGTTGCTGGGCATGTTAGAAGCATGCGGTCGGGGAAAAATATATCCTGGACCATCAGTCTTGAGGGTCGAAGGAAAATCCAGTCATAATACAGTAGAAAAAGCTAAGGTGGCACTTTAACAGGGTAGAAATTGCTATCTGTAAAGACTCGGCCTGGTGTGAAGGCAGGCATATAGGTGCAGCACACAATGGAGGGGAGAAATTTTTGTATGCGTCTGCCTTCTTTCATTCAGCTCGTTGCATGGGCTCCGAGCGCAGAGCTGTAGTGCTTCTCTTGTGGTCACCATTTGTGCAACTCGGCTTCCGTGTCTGTTACATCATCTCTGATTTAACAACTTAAGACCAAGTGGGTTCAAAAACTGTGTTGACATTCATAGAAGATAATCATTGTGGACTGAGGAATGCAGAAGTGTCTGACACAACAAGCCCAGCTGGCTGAGTGGAGATCCCAAGAATGTATTGGAAAGTATCACTATAAACTTACTACAGTTGTCTACTCTTTTTACAGTTATCCTGTGACCCTCAGTGTTGCCAGCGTGCTTGTCGTGAGTTTTTTTCTTGCTTGTATATCTTGGGAATCAGCAGAATGGATGGGTAAGTACAGGTTTGCACGTCAGCACCACATCTGAAGAGCTTTGGGCTCTCACTTCCTTTGACCTGAGAGGTCTGAGGCTTCTTGCTCCTCTATGCTGCAAGCAGGTCTATTAACATTTGACTTTCACACCTAGAACGTTATCAGAATGACAAATTTCTTGACAGCTGCTTGCTCAAATTGTCAACCAGCCTGTTCCTGTAAATTGTTGAGAGGTACTTCATGTTGAATGTATAATGAGACTGCCTCTTGTCGCAAGTGGGGACGATTGTTCCCATTTTTCTCCTCATTTAGATAAAACGTGGCAGTCCTGCTATTATTCATTTGCGTAGACATCGCTTGAAGTGGAGTTAAGATCCTGAGGCGTAATTTGAATCGCTCTGAATTTAGCTGTGTTTACACAGAAATAAGCGTTTTGTGTGCTTGACGGTGCTCCGAAGGTGCCGCCGTCCCTGGGGCTGCGCTCGGAGGGAGGACGAGATGACCCTCCGCCGTCTCGTTAATTAGCATCCCTGGGCCTGGGTGAGAGGAGTCGCTCGCAGGGGAGGTCACTTGCAGTAGTCGCTGGCGCGTCGCCGGGGCGCGTTCCGCTTCACGAGCGTTTCTGAGAGCGTGAAAATTCTTACTGACCTCTTCTAACCGTTTCAAGGACCTGTGCAGCCTGGGCGAAGGCAGCGTTACCCCCCGCCCCCCCCGCCTCGCCGATTTCCCATCGCTCCCGCTTTAATTGCTGGATGTTTCCGTCTCCTTTTTGTATCCCGGCAGGATTTCTAGTACCCGCAGTGACCCCGGCGAAAGGCTGTATGCGGGAGGGGGCGTTCAGGAATACACAAAACTTGGTGAAACTTCGTGAACTGGGAAGGGATTCTGTGTCCCGCAGCTCAGCCAGCTGGAAACGTCTGAGCCTGCTGATCATCAAGTAAACTAGCAGCTGAAATGTATTCCTCAAATCGCCTGGCAAACATCTTAATTAGAGCTTTTAAAGAAACGTAATCCTCTAAACTGATAGCGAGAACGCTTTAAAGAAGCGTCTCAGGGGCAGGGGGTTAATCGCTCTCCTGCTCTCGTGGTGTCACCTCTTTAAATGGGCAGCCGGTAAATAGCCAGCGTTCCCGGCTTCTCGTAGGAAGCTGTAAAAACGGGCACCGTGCAAACACTTACTAGGGCTGAGGAAAAAAGGGGCCCCTTTCTATCCCTCGCTGCTGAGCAGTGCGGGGTGGACGCAGCATCAGCCTCCCCCGCGAGCGGCCGCACGGGGAAAGGCAGTTATGAAGAAATGTGTGCCTGCAGTGGGGGGAAAATAGATGTTTAAGAGGGCCGGAGGAAAGATGCTGAAGCCTGACTTAACAAAGTCCCTGGACTACTGCAGACACGCATCTGAACCCTCAAATGTTCAGAAGATCCACTTTGAGGAGCTTTTGGCCAAAGCACCTGCCACCTCTGAATATGTGAAGAAATGACCGTTTAATGGCATCGCAATGAGCTGGATCTATTATCTTAATTTCTGTCCCATTTCTATGGTTTGATCAAAGTGATGCCAATCCGTGGCTGTTAGTAGTAAACACCGTTAGCTGTTAGTGATTAATTTTTTTCGGAGTGGTAAGCATTGCCACTGTTATTGCTAGCTGTTTTGATTCCTTGCTGCTGTTTCTAAATATTTGAGCAAATACAGGATAAAATAATCCACAACTGATTTCTTTTTTTTTTTTTAATAGTAGTTTTGTGTTAAAATGCAATGGTTTGAATGAAGGTGAAATGAAACTTCTAGGGAAAAGTGTCTTTTCATCTATGGGCTAGACTAGTTAAAAAAGAAGACTGAAAAAATTTAGGGTGTGAAACAGAGGTAGCAAATCTTTTAAGAGGAGGCTGGAAATGCTTTGTCCTGTGCTAACACTTGAGCACTGACTGCTCTGTCCTGTGGTATTGCTTAACCTCTCCTCGGGCTAGTAGCTCTCTCTGCTCCTTGCTTTTCTCAGTAATGCCCTTTCTCTCAAATTATACAATTAACACAGTGAATTTAAGCACAATAAACTGTATTTGAGTTTTGAGGGTCCCATTTGTAATGAGAAGAGCGGCTCAAGTACTTGAAAGTCTGTTTTCCCTAAATGTACCTTTCATAAAAAAAAAACATTTTCTGTCCCAGCACACCTTTCTCGCACCCTTAGAATCAGTGCTGTTGTCCGGGAAGCGGATTTGTGCCCGGCGTGCAGTTAACCACTCTCCCATGCTCAGGAGAGGTACTGTGTTGATTCAGGCCTGGGTGCTAAGTGGGTTCTCCACAAATCAAGCACACCTTAAGCCAGTTTTCCCCATCATGTTTATACACAAAAGTTAAAGGTATCCCACTCCCAGTTACAATGATTGGTTAGTAATTTACATACAGTTATAATATCTGCTGTGTCACTCCAATCACTGCGCTTGCACAGGGGAAGGGCCTTCACCTGGGCAAGGGTCTTCTTGACCTGGGGGTGTTTTTTAGTATTATAATGAAGGCAATTCACTTGAGGATACCTTAAAAGTAAGTTCTGTTGCCAAGTTGGCCAGCTGGATCTTTACCTTGCCAGACTGTCACATAGCTCAGCCTCTACGCAATCAGCCCCAGATGTTAAGGTTCAGAGGACAGGAACTTCAAACAACGTAGCATTCTGTTAGTTAATTAAGTTAATTAAGGCTAGAGGGACTTCAAACAACACAATGGCCTGTTCATTATTAGTTTTGTTATTAGTTAACTAGGGCTATAATTAATAATACTAACATAAGCTAACTTATTAGGTCAGGATGACCTCTATCAATGCCAGTTAAGAGCAGGGGCTGTTGGGGCAGACGTGGTGTCAGGTAAAGCTGCGCTGCTGCCGCACCAGAGTTCACGCTATCCCCTTCCACCTTCCTGGAGTGAATCGTGCGGTTTAATACTGAGGGCTATGTAAGTTTTGGAATGTAATTCCTTTCTTTACAAACGTGCAGAGATTGAAGTGGAGACTTTAATAAAAAGCTTATCAAACTCAGGACAGAGAGTAGTTTACAGAATGATTATAATGATATATTGTAAATTAACAGTTCCACCATACCTAAATTAAATACATATATGTAGCTCCATCTTAATTTTAATCTCTCTTATGAATTAGAGCCTTCTTGCAACTTTGTGTGGGGTAAATGACATTTTTCCACTACATTCAGCAAGAGTGTGATCCGGTGTGGAGCGTTCCACATGCTGACAAGGGGAGCGATCATCTCAGCTTTTCCAAGATAACTATTTAAGTGAAAGAAATATGTTCTGTAACTGATAACAAAAAAGTAGGGGTTTTGAGATGCTCTGCTGAGTGGTAGGGTAAGTAAGCTTAACCTGTGCGCCCATTTTAAAAATACAATTTGCAGTCCATATTAATGGCACTCAGTGGGGTATGCATATTCTCATTTGTTTGGGACTTTCAGGTTTTTGATATTTTTCTTTTCATCTGGCCTAGGAAACTCTTAGTAGGAAAAAAAAAAAGCCTCTTGGCATGTTTTGATTTATTTAGTGTTATTTAATTTGTTTATTATAGTATGTAGTAAAATGAAGAGGGTTTTAACACTTAGTTCTGAACATGCTAAAACATACCACCTCTGGAGCATTTTTGCTTTTTTCCTTAAACTAAATTTCAGTAAGTGTTACACATTTGCAGTGCATTAGAGATTTTGATAGAACTGGACTCTGTAGCAGTGCTTCCGACTTTCGGACCTGCTCAAAGAATGAGATGTATAGATATCCCACTCTATGGCTACAGATGTTATTTCTCTTCCTTCAAATGATGTGTCAGAAAGAAGCTCAATCGGTTAGGAGTTGTGGAAAAAGCCTTTCCTGGATTAGACAAGAAAAAAGTAACTGAAATTAAGAAAAGTGGGTGACATACGTGATGCTGAAGACTCTACCTGTTATTTCGAATTTATTTCCTTTCCTGAAGGCTAGAAATGTGTAGGTAGAACTAGAGGTAATTCACTACCTTTAGCCAAATTATTGTGAGCCCATTTCCATAGTGCCTAATTCCCAACGGCAATACAATGTCTCCTGTACTTTTCCAGGAAAGAGTGAGTTATTATAATTATTAGCCCAAAATAGCTGCACAGAATGCTAATTTACTGTTGGTGTCTTAGACAAGTGAGAAAATGAAAGACTGGCCTTCAAGTGACTTCAAGTGGGCAGGGAGCAATCCGTGTTCCTGTCAATCTGTGTGACACAGGTGCTCCCGCACCACACTGCAGCTCGTTATCCAGCTCAGCCTGGTGTGTCCAGGTGCACTGTTGCTGTTCTTTCTGCTGGGTACTTCCAATCTTCTGACATCAATACCTTTATGATTCTGTTTTTAGAGGTGGTCAGCCATCGGGAACAAGCATCTCACGCAAGCCTGTGTGACATTAAATAGTACCTTCGTAGATATCAAACACATTGAACAAAATACTAGCCAGCCTGAAATCTTGACATTTACTGAAATTGTGCAGAAAGTCATCATTTACTTAGAAGGTGGCATTTCTGAATTAACAAAAAACTCTCCAGTAGACATCAAGAATGGAATATGTCACCAGACTTCAGAGATCAAGTGTAGAAATCCCAGACCTGAGCCTGATGTATCGATTCTCTGAATTCTTAATATCTACAAAGAGAAATGAGCTCTGTCCTGCAGTTCATTGCATCCTAAGGTAGACCTTTAAATTGGCAAAATGACTTATGCTCCAGTGTGCCTGTTTCTAATTACACCATTGATTAGAAAGTAAGTTGAGCTAACCAGCTTGGGTGTAGGTTTGTGTCACTGGTGTTTTGAAGTCAGATTTGAAGCCTCTGCTCCAAAAGGTACTTGATGCAAAACATTTTGGTCAGTGGAAGATTCCCCAGGTGGACCTCGGTGTTCGTTGCAGCTCTCATTCCTGCTCATGAGCTTCTGGAGATTTGTGGCAACTGCATCAGCAGATAAAAGGTGCCATCTCTCTCCAGGATAACTACTTGTACACCTGTTGATATCCTCATGGGAGTTTGAGGCTGTGAATCGTTGTTAATGGTTTGGAGAATGCAGAAAATTCTTAGCACATACTGAAGTGTTATTGGTAAATATATGCTATTAAAATGATCAGCAGTTGGTACAGCATATTTGTGTGGATGGATAAGACTGAACAATTGCAGGTCTTAAAGTGATGCTGAAATATAAACCTGTTTTTCTATGATCCCCTTAAATACCATACATAACTTCTATTACCAAAGAGTGTATAAATGTACATGTGCTATGTAGACATCCCCACGTATTTCTGCATGTTTTCTTAACTGATCAACAAAATAATGGTGTGTTGGGATTAGATACAGGAAGTTTGACCCTTAAAGGGTAACATTTTTTGAATTAATTGGATGATCCACAGGGGAATTTCTCAGAGGAAGGTAATTACATTTCTTTTTCAGTAAATTGAGTGCTTTACTAGTTTAACAGATTTTTTTTTTTTTTTCCCCCCTAAGGGAAATACGTGGTAGAATATAATGTTCTTTAACTCTTTGAAAGAGTAGGAGCTTGCTCCTTCTGTTGAGTTGGTGCTTTGGAGTTTCCAGAAGCCATTTTCTTGTATGAGCATTTAGACATAATTTAAGACATGCACTTATTTTCAGTAGTAGATTGACCATCTCAAAGCATACTTTTGGCAGAGTTTGATATTTAGCATGTCTGAACGCCTTCAAAAAGGGCCCTTCAGTGTTAATGTTAGCTGCTTTTCCCTCCTTCACATCTGTACCTGACCTCTTTCATCTTACTCTCTTTAGATGAAATTGTTCTTTCACCTGTTTTTCCAAACCAATTTTTTGAGACCTCAGATCATTCCCCTTTGGATTCTCTCCAGCTGATGTTTTGCAGTAGCATCATGTTGCTGACTCACCTTCCATCCATCATCCATGATAATTGCCGGACGTCTTCCTGTGCGACTGCTGCATAAGCAGTTGTTTCTCGTCCTGCATTTGTACAGCTGGTCGTTCCTGCCTTTTTCCCACTGACTGGCTCAGGGGCAGCCTGAGGGGCAGAAAAGGCCTTGATGCTGTACACGCACCATTTGGCAGTCGCCGAAGCACCCCTGCGTTATCAGCGCTGCTTTGGTCACAAATCCGGCACATGGCACCCTTTGGTTTTATGGTGTCAATTATCCATGTCTTAAAAAGATCCAGAGGGAATAATGTGCAAGATCTTCTATAACTCCTGTGTGGTCCTTTCTGTGGCTTGGATAGAGTCTAATGACAGTGAAAGTTATCACATTGAATTTGGGGGCGACAATTCTGCATCTCCAGATAATGAAAAGACATGAATTCAGTTACTTCTGAGGTTTGACGTTCCCAGACACCCTGCTTGTACCATGCAAGCTGATGTGACCTCCTGCCTCTTCCTTGTGAATCGGTCTCCTCGAGGGGGAGGGAAGAGTACTGTTCCTGAAATAGCAGTGGCTGAGCAATAGTAAGTGGCTTTGATCCTGATCCTCAAAAGCAAAGAAACACTAGGCAGGGTATCCTCTGTATTCAGCATTTATATGCTTACCAAAAAATTGCTTCCAGTGCTGAGCTTTTGGCTGGGGACCTATCTGCAGCGTTGTCATACAGATATGTCAAAGATCAAAACTAGATAAAGCTATCTATCTAGTTATCTATCTAGCAAAAACTATCTCAGCGCAGGCAAAATAGCTAAAGGCACAGGATATTTAACAAACTGGTTTGCACATGCGATTCCCTGTGTCCATATGTACACAGCTGACGACACTGAAGAGAATAGCTTTGGTGGGTGAGCCACAGTTGCTCTAGTAAACGCAGAGCTGTTTCAGACTATGATTTGGGTTTGATAGGTTTACGGTGGGTTCCTGTAGCAGCTCAGCATGTGTCTTGTGTGCTTTCTAGGATGCAGTTAGTAGGGAAACCAGCAAGATCTTTGACTGGCGTGGAGTAACCTAGCAACAGGATTACACTTCAGAATAATTTTTTCCTTTTTAGCATCACACCTGTTTAACGAGCCATTCCGGAGCTGACACTTTATGCTTTTTGTATTACCTATTGATGAAGTTTTTTTGACACCTGAGTGCTTTGACACCTTAGCTCCAAGAGAAACCCCTTCCTACGGGTTTACTGTAGAGCCCTCCCTGTGGTGCCTAAGAGTGATGCCTCGTCAGGGAGCTCGGCCATGAGCTCGGCCATGCGGCCGTGCCTGGCAGCGTGTGTTGCTGTGCAGTGAGCTGCCCCCCTGCCATGCCCCCAGCGTTAAGGCCGTGGGGAGTTTCCAGGAGCTCAGTCTGCCCTGTCACCTGCGAGTGCTGGTGGCGGTGGGCACTTGTCTGGGAGGAGCTGGGGTGATCCGGAAGTCCCCAGACACACATAAGAACTCATCCTGTGCAGTGTTCCATCCCAAAAGGCAGCTGTGTCTGGAAGACACAGTAGACAAAGCAGCTTTGTGTAGAAGAAATCACGACCTCAAACCTTTCCAGTCTTGTGCTTCTAACCTTGTCTTGAACAAGACAGCTGATTTGCCCTATGTTGATGAGTTTGTATGGGATCCGTGTCCAATATGTTTAAGCCCACATGTGACAAAGAATAAAAGAACAGAGCCCTTGAATGTCTCAGGATTTAAAATGCATGTTTTGGGTTTTTGTACTTGCCTTTTAACTTTTTCTCATTTTCAGCCTTTTTTGTATTAACTACTAGGTGTACAATTGCATTGTGTTTCTCAATAGAAAGTTAAGGTTTTGATTTATTCCCAGGACTTCAGGAGCTAGGGCTGTAAATTAATTACCATATATCACCGAGTTGAGATAACTTGCCAAATCAGCAATGTGTGCCGATGGCTACTGAAGTCAGTACAGTGAGAAACACTGATAAAGGAGGGAACTGGCTCAGACTAGTACATAGAAACAGTGCTGTAGTTGCTTTCATATGCTAATATTCTGTCCTGTGTTGCATTTTAACACTGGCGAATTGATTAATAGATGAAGTGATTGTTTCTGTAATGCTAATGACTGATTTTTAAGGAAATTTCTGTGTGTTTTTTTTTCTGGCTGAAATGGTGAGCTAAGTCAGGGCAATGATTGGAGTGCTTCGTGTTAATGACTGGCTGGCACAAACTTTTGCCACTACTACTCTTTTCTCATTGACAATGAAATAAATTGCCATGCACTTATATATAAGTACAGGACTACAGCAAATATAATTGCTGCTTCATTCCTTCCTTTAATAAAGAAACTTGGCAAAAAATTGTTCAAATTGCAACTGGGAGGGAGGGATTTTGCAGGAAACCCTAGCTTGCTATTCCCTTGCAGGAGGGTGTGCGTTTGTTGATCGGTGTGGCAAGTAGGAGTAATCCTGTGAAAATGAATCTTCTACTGTCTTTCCACAAACTCTTAATGATGGTATCCACCTCTTATCCCATAGATTGCTTTTATGGTTTTAGTCATTAAGTATTAATCTCTGCTATGAAAGTTAAATAACTGCTCACTTGAATTGTATTTTGGAAGAAGGAGATGGTGCCGTTAAAGCAGAAGAAACATTGAAAAAAGGTTTCTTGGCTCAGTTTAGGAGGAGTTTATTTCATCTGAGTTCAAAGTCCTTCCCAGCTGACTTAAAATCGGTTGGCTTAAACTCAGCCTAAAGCCAATCTTAAACCATCGTGAGAACAGGATGTATTTTGGTATCTGTTTATTCAGTTTCTCAGTGAAGAAATATTGCATTCAGTGCTAAGAGTAACTCAGATGTATTACTGATGCTTTCCAAATCTGTTTCTCTGCTAAAAGCCTAAATTGTGAATCAAGTTTTCAAGTGACAGGAAAATTTTGTTACTTCTGACTTTGTAAAAGTTTCCCAGGAGGGAAAGAACACCTCGTTGATTTCCCTTCTCCTTTTATATTAAGTACCACTGAGTTCAAATTATACCATTAAGTACATTCTTCTGTTTTTCAAGGTACAGATAAGATTTTTCTGGCAATGAAAACCAAAAGAAACCAAACTGGTTGCAACCCCAGCAGATTAGATGTGTTCTTGTTCTAGCTATAAAATGACACTTTCACCTGTAAAATATATGAAATCCTGCATCATTTGCATGAGATGAGCTGTTTGGAGTCATGGGCAATAAGAGGATGGTCGTGGGCTGGGGGCTGCTGGACGTGTGGCTGCCTGGGAGCAACGCGCTGGGATGCTGCTGTGGTCTGTGAAGTGCTGATACCTCCGCGTGTGTTAGAATAGCCCTGGAGTAAACCACACCAGTGGGATTAGTAGATTAAGCTGGTCTGTGGCATTGCTGTCACTGTCTGTCGGTGACTATGGGTTCCTCCTGAGATGCTGCGGGAGCGCTGGCCTGGCGTGTGCCATCTCACAGTGGTTTCTTCCTGCCTTGCTGAGATGGAAACCGGCGGCTAAAATGGTGAATTCTTGAGACAGTGATATGTTCTCCTTATTGTAGACTTCTGTAATGTACTCGGAGATATCTTCATTGGCACCAGTTCCTGCGTATGATAAGCATATCTTGATGCTGCTAATGTTGAAAATTGTACCAGTTTAATCTTAAGTTTCCTTAAATTAGCTCATAACTCTGCTTAGATATTCTTCATTTCATTTTAAAGTGGGTTATGCCAATTTAACTCAAATTGATCCTTAGTGATTTAAACTAAACTGACACTTTAACTTCCATAGTACGTAATACTTTAGAACATATTTTAGAGGGGAGAAAAAAATCATTAAAGATGAGATGCAAATAGAAAAAGTCAATGCAGATTTATCAGAAATAGTGTCGTAGAATAACCCTGTATGTTTGCTTTTCTTAGACGAAATGTAACAGTTTTCATCCCTATGGCTTTCACTAAGACACTTGATATGGTATCTAAAAAGGAGAAATATGGAGAACAAGTTATAAAATGGCTAATCAAAAGGCTTCAAATCACAGCCATTTTATGCTGGAAAGGACATAACTAGAGTAAGCATTTAAAGATCAGTCTGGGCTGATCTTTTGAGTTGTTTGTTGTTTGCCTCTGCACAAAGGGAAGCCAGCTGGAGTTGTGAGCACGGAGAGCAAAGCTACTGCTCTGGGGTACCTGGGTGGCACTTGTGGAGTAAGGTAACAAGGAAGAGACCGACTTTTAGACTGCAAATTACAAGATCATGCACTTAATGAGTGGTAACACTGCAATGAATGAGGGGCTGAGGGCTAGAAGGATGTTGAAAAACCTGTGGGTATTAATTGCAGAAGAATCTGAGAAACCAGAATGTTGTGGTCCTGGAAAAGTCAAATGGGAGCCAGCAGGACATTACCAAAAGAGACAGGAAAGTTGATTGTCGCAGCCTGGTTTGAGCCCATCGTACTGCTGTTGGTATAGCACTGAAGGTAATTTCCATGTTGTAAATGGAAGTTGTAGTATCTAGTATGACTGAACTGCATAGACATCTCTTCTGTTCCTTTCTCTGGGATAACTGATATTCAATTTTGATTCACCGGTAAGCAGACAGAACCTCTCATTGTGATGCAGAGCTCATTATTACAAATCTCCCCAGATTTGCAAAGCAGAATAATGTAGGCCCAGGATGTATGTCCTGCATATAGTGTCATGCATATCAATGAAGCAGTCTAGAAAAAAAAAAAAAAAATTAATGGTGCGTAATGCACTTCTGACATCTGGGTTATTGCTGCTTTGCTGTGTTTGATGGCAGTAAGCGCTCTGACTGTGCTACTGTATGTGTGTTTATTCTGCAAAGTCAGGGGGCAGTGAAACACCGCTTCTCTCACATCATGGCATCCCTATGACAACCTTTATGAAGGCAGAAACTGAAGTTTGCGATTTGCCTTTTAGCAAGCAGCTTTCCTTTTCTGGCTCCAGAGAAGTGGACTGTTCTTGGGTAAACCTGCAGCCATAAAAATATATTTATATGGATTTCCAGGGCAGAAATGTAGAAAGTGCTCTGGAACATCTGTCAAAATGAAGCCCAGCACCGGTCATGCTGTGCAAGCCCATACTCCTACAGCTGCTCAATAAAGCAGAAGTCAGCACATCCGTCTCCTCTTTGGGGCTTCCCTTCCACCACGCTCCTCCCAGCAAGGGGGAGCGCGCCAGCGTGGGAAGAGCCTCTGCCCCACACTGCCCTGCGGAGACCTCTCTCCGAGTTTCACAGGTGCTCCGGGCTCTGCCATCAGTGCAACGAAAGGATGGGTGAACGCTCAGAGCTGTGCACCAGGAGCAAAATGCTGGTGAAGTCAGAATTTGTGCTCTCCACTGGATGCAAAACATATCAGAATTTTTCTTTTGTCCCTGTTACTGCTTTGCACAATGCTGGTGATCGTTCCCTTTCCTTTATGGCACTGTAAGGAAACTCGCCATTAGCAGCCCTTGACGATGGGGTTTCTTGGCTAGCAAAGTCAGCTGCAGCCAGTACTTGCTCTGCAGTAGTCAAATTTTTTCCTTGGATAAATTATAAGGCCCCAGCAATACATTAATATTGACTGCATAAATTTGAATGTCTGAATGAAAATAAATAAGAAGAAGTAATTGGATTTAGAAGTCCCAAAAGATATAGATCTCAGGTTCCTCATCGAAAAAAGATACTTCATTTTAATCTATGGCTTAGTCCTCAGTCAATAGTCACAAAGTGAATTGGACATTGAACATTGTTAGTTTTGCCTCTTTTATTATGCACAGATGTCTGGTTTGGTTTCATACCCTATTATGAGCCAGGTGCTAAATCGCCTTTGGCTGCCTTCATAGGCCTGAGAAGTTCTTGTGGCTATCCCTAATGTAATTAAACATTTACACTCAATTACATGAGAATTGTGTAGCCACATCATGCTAAGAGCTGCTGCTACTTCCACCAAAATTCTGCTTGTTTATAATTTAGTCAAGTTTTAAAACAGATATTCTGCAATATTCAGGCATTTAGGTAGCAAGCAAAGCTGTTAAAATATTTATGAACTGAGGGAGGGTGTGCCATCACTCTGTCAGCCACTATTTTTTTTAGTGTAACAGAGCCAAGAGGAAATCCTGAGCCAAGAAGGCAATGGCAGAACTCCCCAGGTAGCCAGCCGAGCTCCACGTAACTTACCTCAGCCTCCGAAGGTCACAACAAAGTTGATGAATTCTTGTAGCTGTGTCATGTCCTTTCTCAGCGGTGGTACCGAGGCTTTTCTGGCCTCCCCGGCCCCGGGGGCTGTCGCTGCCCTCTGCGCTTCTCCTCTGGCTGTGCTGGTGGGACCGAGAGCGCTCGCGCAGTCGGGCTTAGACGTGGTCCAAAGCTGCTCTGTGCGGTGCGGCAGCTACTGTGGCTGTGGAGAGAAATGCCTTCAGCAGGATTGGCCCTTTCCCTCCTCTCAACACCAAAGCGTCCAGCCAGGCAGTAAGAGTCGAAGAGGAGCTCAGGCTTTTAAATAAACAGCGTGAGAAAACTGTGACTGGGATGTTAAATCAGGAAAAATACCGGTTTTCTGGCACTTGGTCTTTTAAAGCTGCTTGGAAGTAAGCCTTGTGGGGTCTTTCCTGCGTCCTGAAATATTTCATGTTGCCCTTGATGCTGAGCTCGGGAGAGCGCTGCCACTTACTTCCCCAGAGGCAGAAAGACAAAGAGTATGCAATTAAACTCATTCTTTACAGGAGGCTTTACAAGGATTTGCATGGAAAAAGAGCTAGAAATGAAAAGCAAATGAAAGGAAACAATTGTAGCTGGAAAACAAGCTGGGCCGAGTGGTGTGAAAGGCTAAGAGGATATTAAGAGAACAGGTGTCTTGGATGCAGATCTTCACCCTGGATGGTGGCCTGCCTTAACAATTTGCCTGTTCGTGGAGCTGCTTGCACCTGCGCTACCGCAGGGCACCGGGAATGAGCAGAGGCGGGGACGCAGGACAGGCGGCTGGGCTCGGTGCGTGCCGGGATGGGGAAAGGGGAGCCCTGCCCGCGGCCCCGCTGCGCGCTCTTGGGCGGTGAGGCCGACAGACACCGTCCGTGTTTGCACACAGCTGGCAAGGAATAAGTGGGCAACAAAGTCAGCTCCAGAGGTGGGACACGAGGCATTTGGGAACAATACTATCCTGGCACATGGATGGCGTTCACTTAGATCATAAGATACTTAGGGGACATTTTTTGTTTATTTACACTTTTGTCTGATATAACCTTGGTCCATCTTGGAGTCCCTCAATGCCATGACAGAAGCAGTGATAGTTAATCCATGTCCAAAGAGAAGGATTAAGAATAATTTTTAAGAAGATGCGATCAAGTAATTCACATCAGAATAAGTCATAAATGAAGCTGAGTTGAAAGATGGGCTAATCAAGTTGTCCAATTGCAAGGTAGGAGCCCAACTTTCTACAACACCTGAGATTTCTTCCTAGGTCATTTCTGAACTTACTTACAGAAGGATGACTGTAGAGTCCCTGCAGCTGAGATGCAAGACTGTGGAATTGGGCTCATGTTTGTCTGAAGGTTTGTTTTTAAACTCGACTCCCTTCAGCTATGAATATGTCTGTAGCTCTGCTACAGATTGTACCTGTCCTGAACACATGGGACCATACAGGCAATAAAGATTCCAGTTGTTTCTAATATCATAGAATGGTTTAGGTTGGAAAGGACCTTAAAGATCATCTAGTTTCCACTCCCTCCCCCTCCATGGGCAGGGACTCCTTCCACTAGACCAGGTCGCTCATACCTAGACCATGAGGTCTATAGCATGGGCATCTGTGCGTCTAGATAACACCTTCATATCTCTGATTTAGAACTCCTGGCACAAAATGTTTGCCTGAACACCTCTGTCTTGCGCTGGACAGTCACTAAATCAAGAGGTTGTACACATGTTGTCTTGTATCGTACAGATTTTCCAATAGCCACTGGTATTTTTATGGTTTCTGCTGAACGTTGGCTTAGCTACAGCTTACATGAGCATTTGTGGTGTGTGCTGCAGCATACGGTGGTGGCACTGGTGAGGCTGAGCCCAAGAGGCTGGTGCTGAGCAAAGGGTATCACTGCTGGAGGCTGACTATGCCAGATGCCTCCACAGGAGGAAGGAAGAGTAAATTCGTAGCCATTTGCTGGCTTCTGCAATTGGAGACACTCGGCAGTGAAAAGACAGCCAATGATTATCTTGTCTTCTGTGGATAAAGGCTGTTATATAACGTTAAATTGTATTCCAGGGCAAATCTCACGCAGGTGCTCTGTTAACGAATTGGCAGGTAAGCAGCACAATAAATAAAAGTCGTTCTGGTAGGTGATGGCTGAGGATTGAAACCCTGTTTCTTCGATAGCAGTGACTTTAATTAAACGGGTCCCTGAGCACAGGGACTGGGAGAGGCAGCTGGCAAGTGCTAGTCGCACAGTAGTAAGAAAAGGGTGAGAAGGCGGCAACGTGGAGCTGAGCACGGCAGCCTGAAGTAACGGCAGGGGATGGAGTCTGAAATGGCTTTATCCACGGGTTCTAGAGAACGACATGTCCAGCCCTGCCCCCAGCAGCACCACGAACAGGGTACTGTGTCCGTGCACCCTTGCCTTGAGGTTCCTTGGCAGGAAAGAACTTCTGGTGAAAGTCGATGAAACGCAATGAAATGGGTAAGAAACGGGAAGGGTAGTACGAAGAGGTGAGATGACTTGCCTGAAGCCAGTGAGCATGTTAGCACCAGTGTTAAATACGAGCCAGCTCTCCTCCAGATCACTTAATAGACAGATGGCTTTCTCCAGATGGGGTCTGAACTGTGCATGCTAAGACAGACTTTGCTGCTAGTTCAAATGACAGAGGCTTGTTTCTCTAAATCTGTATTAGCTTCGCTGCTGCTGTCAAGGTTTTAGCAGTAATTATATCTTACAGACTAACCGCCACCTTCTACAGTGGACTTTAGACAATGCTACATATTTTTCTAGTGTATTTTTTCACTGATGTATTAGTGTGTATTGTCTGGACCTCACAGATCTGAGAGACATACTTCCATATGTATCTACTAAACCGCATTTATCTCTGGAGTATAATTCAATTGCTCTTTAAATTCACACACAAACATTGCTCAAATGTTAACTGTTAAGGAATAGCTGCAAGTAAGTATGCAAACTCTCATTAAAATGTTTAACATACTACATTATGGTTTATTTGCCCATTAAGTGTGAGAGGTTTGGTAGTGTTTCCCTTAAATACACCTCAAAGAATTAAACAAGACCATATATCAGCCGATAAGAACTATACAAATCAAGTAGCGCACAGAGATAATTGAATCATTTTTATTTTGACCAATGCACATTTTGGGATCCTCTGAATAGCACTTCTGAGCACTGATTTTGTTTAGAATTGATTTCACGTTTAGCTTTCTAGACAGGAGGGATTGTTTTTGGTTTGCTAGACGCTTGGCTGCCCTATGTGACTCTCCTACGCCTAGATATTTGTCTGATGGTATAAAGAAATCTTTCTCTAGGACAAAAATGTAGATTTGCTAATTTTTTTAGCAGAACAAAGCACAAGCGAGGTTTCTATTTTTTTCATAGTCGTTACCTACAGTGGTATCGATGCTGCCCTGGTAAATGAAATGCCATCCTATGCCCTTGTGCTTCGTTGCCTACAGTCATGTTCCAAACCTGCAATCCCCTGAACAGATGAACGGTAATGCTGCCTGCTAAAAGCGTCCAAAACAGCACTGCAGCAGTTATGTGCTGCTTCATCGTAGGAAGTGTGATCTTAACCACCTGTGACAAGATTAAGACCCTCTCCAATATCTGTATCATATCATATCTGATCCTCAGACCTGTTAATATACCCCACTCAACTTCTACGCTTTTATCTTATGAGGTGAGAAGAACACGTGTCCTGTTTTTGTTGAGGGGTACAGAGGCATGGGGTGGGAGAACAAGACAGACAATACAGGGCGGTCTTGCGCGTGCGTGAGGTCGGCAGGAAGGGGGTGGAGATGGAGGGAAGCTTGGTTTGGGTCAGTCTGGACTACATGTACCCTCTGCCTTTATCTTAACAGTCTTGGCCAGCATGTAGCCATTGGTCCTGCTGACTGCAGGACAATTCCTAGATGAGCCGTGACTTGTGTGCAAGAGTACGAGGTACGTATAGGAAGATTTAGCCACACCGTCTGTATTTGCAAGCATGCGGCACCAAGCCGCAGGCATCCTGTGTCCTCTTGTATGGACGCAGGCTTGGAGATGGGTTGATATAGACATGGCCACAGTAATAGTGAAAGGGAGTTGGGGGAGCATGGAAGTGAAGCTGCGGCTGAGATGTGCTGCTCCCTGCTGAAACAGGACTGTTCTGCCTCGAAACAGCTCTTCATGTGGATCAGTGCCCCGCGGAGAGAGGGGAGAGCATCTGACATCTTGGACTCTGTACTGTACCGGCAATCTGCCAGAATGCCTGAAGTAGCTGTAGATATGTGAGAAGATGGCAAGTGGGTTTCAGCAGTGAGAAATAAGGGCCTGTCATGTCTTCCACTGTTGTTAAGTATTGAGGTTGTTCTCTTTCCAGTGCTTAAACAGAATGCATCTCAGCACATCTGTAATGTGGCTGAAGATGCCAAAATGAAACTCATCCAAGCTGCTACTTTAAAGTGCTGTTCCAGCTATGTTATATTGCACAGAAAAAGAAAAGTCTGCGCAGAAATATTGCCTGTTGCTAACATAAAAATGCTGTTTGCAGATCAAGGAAATGTAATATGGCAGCTTCCTTCCTTTTAATAACGAAGCATAACAGGTGCTTCATTCTCTTCCCAATATGGCAGAGCTTTACATAATAAAACCTTGCAACCAAATGGCACCACAATTTTATAATGTCATCATTGGTGGGGTGATGATAGTCTTTGGAGATATCTCAGCTTGACTTTTTTCAGTTTTTTTGGGAACTGAGCCTACACAGGATTAGCAAGTTTAAGAATGCTGAATAAGCACTGTGCGGCTGCGGTTACTTCATGGCTTAGGGGCCCCTAGGGCATGAAGTGAAGTCCATTGAGAGAGGAGGTTTCTAAAAACTCTTGAATCATACTCTAATAAGAAGCTTCTCTCTTGCTGCTCTTGGCTCTAATATCACCCTTATTATAATGTTTTCTTTTTCCTTGTGGTGGTGTCAGCTAAGGGTATTCCTGCTTTCTTCCCCCCACCAAAGACTCTGTTCTACCGTGGAATAATGTTCTAGACGTGGGCCATTGCACTTTAAATGACAGAAGGGGTGTGTGAATGTCTGAAACAGCAAGTCAGCCAGCATTCTTCCAGTTTTCCAAGTGTGGATGTGAAGGGAATATGTTTCCTCTTTTGTTCTCGGCTTTGTTCCGGAAAGGCTGAGTAGATTAGGGGAAGACGCTTAGTTTTTCCATGCCTCTCTTCCTGCCTATGAAAAGGGGGGAACAGGAGCAAGTGATGCGGGTAAGCATTCAGCAGTATTTTGGTAGGCTGTGCATCCCTATTTTTCTGCCCACTACATGGAGACTAATCGGGAACTCTGACAGCAACTGGAATTTTACACTTAGCATGGATGGATACAGGCCAAAGATGCCTGTCTGCACAAGCTGCACTCTATCTATCATGAACTCAGTGCAATAAATCCATAGTTCAGGTTTAAGACAGCTCCCAATGTCAGCTCAGTATTGATTCAGCTGCTAACTTCATTGCCAAAGGAGTGACGTTATAAGGAACCTTTGCGCTGGAGTTTTCTGAGACTTGAAGGGAGTGGGGCCAGATCTCCAAACTGTACGCATGGTTTAAGGTGCAGATGGCTAACTAGTGGGAATTCCCAGGCCTCCTAATTAGACACCAGTTTGAGAGAGCAATCGGGAGCTAGGCATGTAATCCGTTTATTGTGAATTTTGAAAATCCTTTTGGGCACAAAGAACTACAGTTGAAAACTGATGTAGGGTGCCTGCTTGCCACTGACTTTTAAAGGAATTTAGACCCTGTATTGCACTTTCTCATTGCATGTCTTCTGGTTTAACCTTTATTTATTACAATTATTGTATGTTATTTGAGCAGAGGAACCTAGGGGCTCTGGAGAAGGCTGAGGCTACGTTGTGTGAGTCAGCACATGTACCAATCAAAAGATGAACCCCTGCCTGAGGGAGCTTCCTACCACTCATACCAAATTTTATTAAGTGGCATTTGGTATTTCCAAGTATTAGCATTATTAGTTTAACAAATTAGGTGGAACATAGTGTGGTTCAAAAGGAATGATTGTCTGACAAGTTAAATAAGATGGCTTTAGATGATACACTTTTTGTGGTGTTGTGTCTGGGATTTGAAACATCAGGTGTGGCTTGTGTGAAACGTACACAATAATGTCATGATTGCTCTGGAAGTGCAGTGGTGTGCGCAGGCAGGAAGAGCTGTTTGCACCGGGGGAATATACTGACTCAGAACAGCTGGCACAGCAGGACTCTGAGCAGCAGGCTGCGGTCCACGCCAGTCCTGTGAACGCTCACAGCAGCAGGTCTGCTTCCGAGAAGTGCAGAAACAGATGTGCCAGCTCTTGGAAATGTCCAAATCTTGGGCAAAGAGGGCTTTTTGGTGTTGGTTGCTCTCCCTAGAGATTTTGTTTTTTAACGTGCCAGACTGTAAACCTCACATGGCCCCAGAAGCTAGCGCTTCATCAGAGAGCTGGAAGAAGTCTGGGCACAGACTGACTGTTCATTAGCGATATTACTGGTGCAGTGGTGCCATGGGAGAAACAACGCTTCTCCCAGGAAAAGGTGGTTCATGCTGAGGAGTTTTCTTCTGTGATATCCTGCAGGAATTTGGTCCTAGAGAACTGTGGAAACAACATTCAGCCCATGGCTAGAAAAGCCGGTCCAAGGAATGCTTTAAGAGTAAGCGGTTTGAGTGCTCAACTGCGCTTTCGTAAAAGGTCCATCCCTCAAAGAAATGCAGCCCCCGCGAGTCTCACTAACAGCAGCTGAACCACTGACAGTGACTTTAGTAAATCAAGCAGCAGATCTAGTATTTCAATATCTTTAATTCTGTAATTAAAGGTGTCAGTTTTGTCTAATTCTACAAATTGGGAACTGTGGATGAATAATGGACTGTTATTGGTGAATCTGGAGTTCTGGTTGGGCGGCATTATGAGTAACTGTATTTTGACTTTAAGGCCACTTAATCCAAAAACTGTACTCAAACTGAGTATGTTAAACTCATCAGTAACATACTGCTTGGTTGGCACGATGGGCCAGACTATGCTCTTAAATATATCCATTTCCTCACTTTTTGGCCACTGTTTTGCTATTGAGCAGTCTCCTGTGCTCTTGATTGCCAGCATTATTTCATCCCAGGTAACATCTCATCTCAAACATTTTACCTTCTGATAAAGTGTCAGGACTGTGATGTAAAAAAAAAAA
>VZSZ01011078.1:270291-300083 GCA_013398815.1 Ibidorhyncha struthersii
AAAAAATAAAATCCTGTTTTGAGACCCATCCATTCTAGGTTGAGTCTCTTAAAGTCCAGTTATCACAGATGCAACAGAGAAGCTGGCTCCACAAACTGGAGGTGCTAACTAAAGATAATTCAGCTGTCAATTCCAAATGTTAATCTTGCATGGCTTAGAGATGGTGCACTACCGGAGCTCTCTTTTCCTCAGGATAAAATGAGATTGCTGTTTTTAACTTCTGTTTGCTCTCCTTGTTTTCTCGATGCTCATCCTCTGCCAGTCCTCCTAGGATGAGGTTCAGCAGCCACAGCTTACAAATTTAATTGATCATTAGAATGTCCCTGAGGATATGTCAGTTGCTGTAGTTTAACAAAATGTCAGCTGTGGAATAGACAGTCATTAGAAAGGATATAGTGAGTCATTCATCTTGGTCAGCAATCCTGCCTGAAAAGGCGGAGTTGGGGAGGAAGGAATGCTTGATTTGACTGTGGCTGCTTCCATTCCTGAAAGCCAATGTCCTCTTCTCTATCCACGGATGTAAAGCCAGCTGGAGGATGGGAGTCAGTGTGAATGCATTCGTGTTCATGCGACGGAGGCATGTAATCAGCTGTGCTTAGGATTTCAGACTGTAGCCTAGAACGTCAAGCATTTCCCCACCAGGAATGCTGTGTGGCCTTTCTTTCCGTACCTCCACTTCCTGCCTATCACAATAATTTAAGAAATCATCCCTGCTCATGGATTCTCAGATACATAACTCACAGTAGTAGTAACAAGAATCCTGTCCCCAAAATGACACCTGCTGGTCTGGAGATGTGCCCCCTTTCTGCCAATTGACAGCACCTAAAGAAATAGCACACGTGAGGATTCCTGTCCAGCACCCATCATTTGTCTGTTACATTTTTAGGACAAATTTAAGAGCAAGAGGATTTAGGCTGAATACTCTGAAAAAAGAAACTTTGGCGTGGACTACATTTCCTTAAACTGCTATAAATGGGGGGAAAATGGAACAGTAGGGTGCGTAATTTCATAAACAGTCTCATTCCCCTTGCATACAGCCAAGCAGAAGCAACAGTAATTACCCTTATGGTTTACGGAAGAGGTTGGATTCTATTTTTGAACATCTCTGATTTTTTTACCTGTGAGTAGGTCAAGAGATATTTTAAATGCTCCTGGTTTAATAGGTTAACTAATTACTCTTTAAATTTGAATGAAGGCAAGTGGTCAAAAAATCGACTACATCGTACGCCTATGAAATAGTTAAACATGTACAGTGTTCTTACTATGAGAACATGCTGGAGCTCTAAATTATCTTTTTTTAATCCTAGAATGCACTCGAAAGCCTGTGTTCAGTTTTGTTTCTCAGCCAGAGCTGTTGCTGACTCTACATATGTTCAAAGGACCTGGTAAGGACAGTATGAAACGTGCTGGGGACAAGTACAGAAGTGCGCTTGGTCAATCTTCCTGGTCCTTCTGAAAGCACGCTCTCTCTTTAGAGGCATGAGCAGGCGGTTGAGCAGCATGCCCGTGGCCATCATGGGGTGCAGGACCTGTGTTTGCTCCTGATGTGGCTCTCTTGACAAGCAGCAGCAGAGCCAAGACTCCCATGCTCTGTCCCTACTTTGTCCTCTGCCTCGCTGCGTGACTTCGAAAAGCTCACGAGTAGGAAGGTGATTTCCAGCTCTGTAGTGATGATCAAGGGTTTTGGGAAGCCAGGAAGATTTGTAGATGAGCTGCCTTCTCTTTAGGTAGTCACCACTGAGCCCTAAATCCAGAAACTTCAGTAACAGTAGTGTGTTCATTTGGATTAAAATTAGCTGCTGACAGGAACTGCCTCTTATCCTGTCATGCAGACAAATCTTCTGGAAGGATTTGCCATACGTGTGAAGCTTTTGGGTTAAAAAGGACTTTTCCAAGCCAACTTTTCTTAGTAGTGGCAAAGGCTGCTAAGGCGTGAAGAATAAGGCTAGAAATAGTGTGGTGGTACTTTTCCTGACTGCTATGAATGACAATTTATGAATGTGATTTTTTTATACTTATTTGTTTCTTGATACTGAAAGTGCCAGAAGATTGCTGAAATTGTCACTTCTTTATTGCTACGATGCGATTTGTGTTAGCTGAGGAACTGGCCAGGATTTCCTGAAACAAGATTTCCTGAGGTGGTGTGTTTTTTGCCAGTTTGGTTTTCTTTCAATTTCGTTAATGGTAAGTGCTTTGTCTCTAGGGAGAGAAACAAATCAAAACCCGCGTCTGTTGGGTAAGACAAAGTGTGAAAAAGCTGCATAGACTGAGTGGTGAATGAGTTGATGTGTAATTTCCTTCGTGGCGTCACCAGAGCCTGGCCATCGTGACAGTACTTGGAGTCACTTTCTGAATGCTTTGTGTCTTTTGGAAAATGGGAATTTGGGAAGTTATTTGGGTCAACCAGTTGTTTTAGGTAGACATTAGTCAATATGACATTTCACTAATGACAAAACCCATTTTTCTAAGTATGAAGTATAACTTCTAGAGGGTTAGCAAACGGAGGCACATTAAAAGTTCAGACTCAGTTTCAGAGAGCCCAGTTTTCACTGAGACCTTCAAATAAGGGACAGTTTTTCAGAAGTGCTCGGTGCCCTCCTACTGTGTTAATTGACTTGAAAATTTGATGGCTTGACTTTGTGCTCAGCTGGGCATTGAGTGGTTCTGAAATCCCAATTTTCCTTTTACCCTTTGAAGCCATGGGGAGCAAAATCACAAAAAGCCCTGTGAATCTAAACATCTTCCTTCCTGCTTCGACAGGCCGTGAACCGTTGTGTGCAGCCCTCGCAAAGACAACTCACACCAGTACTGACACCACGTGTTTTCTGATGCTGTCACTGACAAAGAGATGCAGCATCTGACTGCAGTGGACGTCATGTTGTTGTTAAGAAAGAGCAAACACAATTTTCGACTTGCATGCCCGTGTAAGCAGGAGAGGCTGTTATTTGCATTGGTATTTAGACCATATAAAGCGCAGCAGCAGGCTGCAGCGTGCTTAGAGAGATAAGCCCTCCACGAGGGGAGGTGGCAGGGGTGCTAAGATGGCTCCGTCCTTCCCGTGGCTTTCTTTTCTATCAGCATAAACGGAAAATATCTGAATTTGTCTCAGATACTAATACTTGCAGTAAACTGCAAAATTCGTAGAACTGGCTGTGGCTGAGTTTCCCTGCCTTCTCTCCCTCAGTTCCTCCTCTTGCCCCAGGCAGGCAGGGCAGAGTCTCTGGGATGGGGCTGTGTGTACACCAACCAGTAACTCGGAAGCCGTATGGAGCGAGCTACATGGAATTGGACATCTCAGCAAAGGCCAGTGAGGTCCTTGGATTTTCATTGACTTCACTAGTCTTTGATTCAGACTTTCGAATTCTGAGGACTAAAGGTTGCTTCCATCTGCTGCCTGCCACACGGCTACTTGGCTGATCCTCAGGTCTGATCCTCGCTTGTGTGAACTGATCTCTAGCTCTCAGTGAAGGCAGCAGAGGCTGCAGATGGTCTGAAGCCTGTATTTGCATTTGAACGATTATATCAAAGCATGGCATTTTCTTCTAAGAGACTGGTTTTGTGGGAAGTTTTTGTTAGGTTTCTTTTGTCACTGAGATAGTTCAATAGTGCTATTGAAATTTGCTCAAGGGAATTACTAGCTGTTATGGTTTGAAGAACCCACAACAATTTACTGTTGTTTAGACAATTATTCTCTCACCACATGACCCCTCCCCACCCGGGAAGGGGAATTGGAAAAAAAACAAGGAAAGCCAAGGGTTGAAATATAAACAGATTTAATAGGATAAAACTAAATAATTAACATTAATAATACCGAAGAACCAATATTGATCCCGATACCAATATAAAATATATGCGGATTATCCTCAGCCCATTCTATCAGTAGAGGCTGTGCACTCCCCGCAGGGGACAGCCAATGTGGGACCCTGTGAGTGCTGCGGCTTCGGGAGGAAGGGACGGGCTCAGGGCTCCGGCATCGGGGCAAGGAGTTCTCAGGGTGGCAGCCATCAAGAGAGAACTTCACAGCAAACTTTCTAATTTACATCGACTGTGCCATTCATGGTATGAACTAACCCTGTTGGGCAGCTTGGGTCAAGTGCCCGGGTCTCGCTCCTCCTCATGCCGGCACCCGGGGAGCTCAAAAACACTGAGACCTTGAAACCTGCACACCATCGCTGGCTATACAGTAAATATTTTCACAAATTCAGACACTCGAGTCTTCTAAAAGTGCCTTTTTCCCAAGTATTAGAAGAAACCTTACTGGAAAGTAAAATTAATGAAAGAGAATCTGGTCCTGTGTTGCTCAAACCAGGACACTGCTCTTTCCACTGATAGCCATCTCTGCTTTGTGTCCTTGCATCCGTTAGAATTCTTCATTCCTTTTCTTTTGCTGGCATTGGAATCATCTATGAAACACGGCAGATCATTAGGTGAATCTGAATAAGGAATGGTTCCTGAACTGCATCTTGTTTTCCAGCAAGCTCATTCAAAGTCAGAAGATATGTTAGTGCATATTCCAAGCATCAAATGCCGCCTCCAACCATGGCATGAATTAGAAACACGAGGCAGAGCAATAAATCCTGCACTCTGAGAAGCCAGTTAGTGGAGGTATACCCGTACCCATTTTGTTTCACAAATTGAAAATCCTAACTGAGAGAAGAATAAAGCTTATACCTACTAATTTGAACATTATGTCCTTTTTATTACTGGGAGAAGCCCCTATGATGTAGGTATTATCATTACATAATGCCGTGCGCGTGCCATTACGAGATTTAGATGGCTGCTGTGGGATAATAACTCACACCTGGCTGGGACTTCAATCTGAAGTCTAATATGGAAGTTTCTTCTGCGAGGTTTAGGAATTGATGCCACATCGAGCTCTTGCGCTTACTGAACGCGGTGTGAGAGGGCTGGGGCTGTCTTGGGGAAGCCATACTCCAGATCAACGTGTGACCTTGAGCAAGATGCCTCATTCCTGTAAGCGCCTCCTTCAGTTCTTGTGCTCCTCTGAACACGGGACGAGAGGCAGGATGGTCTCCTTTCATTTGTGCTGTGTTTCTGTCCAGGGCACGGACTAGCTCGTACAGCACAACCAGGACAGTGGGACCTCACCCAGCTTGAAATCTCCATGTGTTGGCTGACTTCTAACCACCCTGAGAGGGTGATCTGAGCAAAAAATAGCATACTGCAAGTTAAACATTCTGAGCAATGGAGGGGTATAACATCACTTAGTACAAGTGTTTATATTTTAGCAAGACTTCAGGGAAAAAATGTGCTGTAACAGGAATGATTTTCTTTCCTTGCATATTGTGTGTTTTCAGACTGGAGCTCTGAACTTCCTCAGGTGCTCGGGGCAGAGCACATTTCTGAATGCAGCCAGCCCTCCCTGCGTACCAAGCGCTGAATTGTAGCCTATGTAATCAACAGTAATATATTTAATTGACTTTGCACTAGGCAACAGGTGTATTGCTATGAAAGAGATGGAAGAATTGGGCCTTGACTTGTTAGACATCTGTAGTGCCCCCAGACTGTGATAAATAGCAAGATCAAAGCTGGCAGCCAGATAAATTGCTGGAGTGAAAGCTCTTGGTCTGAAATGAATGGTTATGAAGTAAGAATTGCTATTAATATTCCCCCACTGATACAATTAACTGGAGTGCAATGCTAAAGTCTGACTCAGAAAGGTATTTACCAAAAGGGTTTCCAGTGCGACACGCGGTGCTTTGAGTAGCAGCGTATGCTTTCCGAACGAAGCCCTTGCTGCCTCCCGTGGTGGTTCCCAGGAAGCGTGTTCAGTGGATATGAGGCTGCTCATGACAGACAGAGAGATATAACATTCAGATGGAAAGTGTTTTTGACTTGCTCAATTTCTCCTACTCTCACCTGCAGATTATTTCTGAGTGGTATCAGTTCTAACAATACTGTGACTTTGGCCAGCAAACAAAGATATGGATAATAGGTAGTCTGTTTCCTGCAAATTGACATTTTTCAAGATGTAAGGTTAGGAGAGAGTTTATAAGTACCTTATACATCTTGTATTGACTGAGCAATCAAAACTGGGATGACTTGTTTTCTCAATGTCAGCTAAAGATTAGGTTTTTGCTATGTATTGCCTCAAAAGTGGCAGGTAAGCTAGACACTGTCAGCCCCAAGATGTCTGCTCATTGTCACGTTACAGCACTGAGATAACGTATATTCAGCCTTTATCAGGTAAATCTTGAACTTGCTTTTAGTAAACATGACTGACAATTAATCTTTACCTTAATTAATAATAATGGATTTTGTTTGCAGAAGTGATTCTAATTGTCCTTTTGCAATTTCCTATCCCAGAGACGATCAGTACCATTGACTGTAATGTTAGATTCAATTATTTCAGAAAATTCATTAGCACATTAATTTTTGACTGCTATATAGCATTCAACTTTCTTTTTCATCAAAGCATGGGCCCGAGTTTTAGTAATTGCTAGTGGCTGGGGAAGCTGAAAGATAAATTACAGGAGAACTACGTGTTTTTCAGAGAGGTGGTAAGGAGGGACATGTTTGTCATGGATTCATGTTGAAGGCTGGAAGAGAACAAAACCCCCAAAAGCTTTATTTCAGCAAGATCGTTGGCACGGCAAAAGACTGACACAGGGAAAGGTAGGAAATATACCCAGCTGTTGTGCAATGCCATCAGCTCAGGAGTAGTGATGTAAAACCAGAGCAATCGGGGAAGTGAGGACCAAAATGAACCCTTACAGCAGATTCTTACACCTTTATTCAAGCTGAATCTAATATTGCTTGATAGTAGACCACAACGAAGCAGTGATATGCCTGAGAAAGCAAAGTGCACTTTATTGCAAAGCACCTTAGAAGCTCCTTGGCCATGATGTTTGGCACATGGAGGAACTTATTAAACATTTTTCTGATGTTCCCATCTTGATTTTCTTATCAAGACTGACATTTTCTTTAGATACATGGATGTCTGTGCCTGGAGAGTTTCACATAGCTTTCTGGAGAAAGTGAGAAAAGTTCCTCTTTCCATGTTTGATGTCATTCTTACTCATTTCTCTACTGTGGACTCTGACACCAGAGTGAAGAGACGTTAGCGCTCTGTCCTTTTGTTTGATACAGTCTCCTTTTGAAGAGTCAAAGAGAAAGAAGCCTTTGAGTATTATCTCCGCAAACAGCGGGTAGATGATAGGGCAGCCCAGAATCAAGGAACACTCCCCAGTTCTTGTGAGGATCATTTGGGGTTAATTTTGAGGGTAGATTTTTTGTGTCACTTCAGGGGATGCTGAAGGGGTTCATAATAATGGTCCATGCTGGTATCAACAATGACTCCCAACAAAACATGGACAAGCTCAAGCAGAGATGGGGCATCAGCAGTTACTTCTAGGAGTGCTTTTACTCTTGTCATTTTTTCTGACATAAATGAAGAGCATGAAGGAACACGGTTAAAACAGGTGGTTTCTACCAGTTCTACGGATTTAATAGTAGCATTTTTTTTTTCTGTAGACATTTACTCCAGTTTCAGCTTTGCTAGTTTCATTTTTTTTTTTTTTGTGGAGGAGTGGGGTATTTGGATTTCCACCACCAGTCCTAGTCATTGTGAGAAGTTATCGTCTTTTTTTCTGGAGGAACTTGCCACGTTTGCCCACCACCTGGACTGACTGGTTTGCGGGTGATCTACTTCACCCAGGAACAGATCATTATTATAGTTTCAGATGTCATATCTCCAGAAGGTAATGCAAACATAGTCAATGTTTTTGTAAGATAGTAGCTGGTGCTCTCCTTAAAGCAATTTTCCTTTTTGCTCTAGTTGAATGAGTTCTCTACATGAAAACTGTCTGGGAACAGTGGGTGATACCTGAATAATGGCTGAAACACCATCCTGCTCTTCAGCCATTTGCAGTTGCAGCACGGTAGTAAATCTTTCTGGCTAGAAAGACTAAAAATTTTAAACACTATAGATATTATAAATAGGGCCTGGCTGAATTTCTGCTGAGCCATGGATATACAATACAGAGCTCTGAACTAGGAATCAAGCAACTTACTATCTGCATTTTATATAAATTCAAACACCCTTTGTATTAGTGTTGGTGACCGTGAATAAAAAGAAACAATTACGTAGCACCCATGTAGCTGAAGAGCTTCTACCAGAGGAGCGTGTCGTTCCACTGAAGGGTAAACGTCATCCTGAAAGGAACAAAAGACCCAAGATGCAGTATATTTAAACATTGGGCAGTAGACGGACATCTAAAAAGAGAAAAGACATCACTTACAAGCAGGTACTTTATGAGTCACTGTAATATCTACAGAGCTATTTCTATATTTAGTACCACTTTGGAGCTCTGTTCCTTTCCATGAATCACTGTATACGCCTTGAAATGGTAAAGAGGAGCATGCTTGAATGAAGGATACCTTAGGGCTTTCATTAACTTTGCCAGCAACATCTCTTCAACAGTAGCTGCTGGTATTGTGAGTTTAAAACCAGATTTTAGGATTTATTTTTCTAATCATGCAGCCAGTAGATGTTGGATCAATACAAGAGTACGTATCTCTCAATGAATTTGAATCAAATCATGTATCATTCATATCTAAAGCAGGTTTCTTCTTGCAAATTATGGTGAACAAGAAAATATGTTGCTCTGTCTGCAGCGTGTACCTTTAGATGGTGAGATGCAAACATCCTTGACTGTCTTCCAGCTCCCCTGGGGTGTCTGGACCCTGAGGAACAATGTCCTGGCCCCGATGACTTGTGAGATGAGGAAGTATGGAATGATCCAAACTTTAGATGAGGAAAAATGTCAGTAAAGCCATCCAGTGTTGTGTGATTTTAGCACTCTGACAGAAACTAGGCTGTTAGAACAACTTCACTCTGGTAGCTTGTCCCTTGCTGAGTTCATAGCTGTGGCACACGGTCATAATTCAGCAGCATTGTTAGCAATTAAAAGAATAAAGACCAGGAGTGTGGTTCTTTTTGCTTTGTGTTGTCTGTGTACAGAAAGTGCGAAGTGTTACAGCTTTGAGTTGAATTTGAAATTCAGCTTGAATAGTCCTTGATCCAAAGCTAAGAATGAATTTTAGGTGATTACAGAGAGCCAGACTAGATGTAATCCACAGTACGGCAGTTATTTTAGGTGCAGGCTCAGAAGGACTAGATGTTGGTGTTCTGTCCGGCTACAGGGCAGATGAGGAAGTTTTGAGGACCCCCTCCCCACCATACCCACAGTGCAGGCAAGAGAGGTTACTTATTAACACGGGAACAACATGGGCTGACAGCAGTTGACTTAGGTAGCATCTTATGTACCTCCTGATGCCAGGGGCCTGAAACCGACGGCGTGGGATGGGCCCCTCTTGTCACGTACAGCACGTTGCGCAGTCCTGATGGTACTGAGGCGCAGGCTCAGACCCGTTTCCCTGCTTTTATTGCATCTCCTGCTGTTTTTACATCCCTTCCCCTGTCACATAAATAGCTTCTGTAACATGCAGCTGCTGCATTCTGCTCATGCAGAGCTAACTAGCAAACACGTTGCCAGACTTTTGTCCTCTAGCTCCTTGTGCTAACAAATATCTTCTACATTCCCACTGCAGTTGTCTGCTCGCATCTTGGGTAAACCAGGTCCCGTGCATCAGCTCATCCTTATTCACAAGTCTGATTTCTAAGGCAGTTCAGGTAGTTATAGATGGTATTTTTTTTTCTCTGCGGGGAAGCCTTGCCGTGGCTTGGTGTCTGTTACAAGGTCAGGGTCTGAGATATTACAGTAAACACACCTCAAGGTCACTCTCTAGCCTGGGGCAGAAATGCCATTAGTAGCATCAGCTAATAATGCACTGCTTTCCTTTTTTGACCTGAGCCAGCTGCAGGTGCGGAGGAGAGGGTCATGATGGAGTCAAGTTCTCCTTTGATGGACCTCTGCTTGCTCATGCTGCACAGTGACCTCAGCGGGGGGGNTGCTCTTTGCATTTTCTGATACTGTCATCTGTGCTTACTCAGCTTTTCCTGCTACTTCCGTGCAGTTTGTTTTCTTGGTTTTTCTCTGATGCCTTATACCCTTGTCTTACAGAACGGGAAACTAGTAAGTGATAAATTATGCCAATGCCCGCTATTATGCTCAATTATTATCTCAGTTAAGCTCTCTATGTCCATTAGAGAACTACAAACCTGGCAGCACCGATAATCTGGGCAGCCATACCTTGAATGTGACTTTGCTTTCTATGGCAAGGTGTCCCAGTGCCTGTGAGGTGGAGCTGCCGCTGCTGCAGACACCTGACCCCATGGGAGAGGGTCTTCAGCGAAAGACACACCTGGCACAAAACAGACTGCGGTCACAAAGGAGCCCCGGTTCAGAAGAGGATGTAAACACCAGCTTTAAGGCAACCAGCTCAGACAGCAGCTTTTCAGATAAAAAGCAAGCATGTGAGCTGTCGGGTTTTGCACTGCGCTGCATTGTGTCACGGGTGGCAGGTCATCTCTTTTCTGAACAAAATTAATTGCAGAGATAGGCTGTTAGTCATCATTGCCAAGACAATTTATCTGTTACGAAGGAAGTGAAGTATGGTGAAGGGAGAAGATGAACTTCTGGGAAGCGCGGTTGGTAGGAAAGAGTAGGAAACCCCATTGTGGTGTGGGTCCCCCAGGACACTGTGGCCACAGAGGAGTGTAGAAAGTGGTGATAACCCAAGCGCAGCCACGGGAGTGCAGAGGGAAACAGGCTTCTGGATTTTAGGGTGGCTGAAAGAAGACGGAAATAATGCATCTTGTGGATGCCCTAGGGGGAAACCACATTTTTCCTGGGGTGGCTCATCAGGTTGACATGAGGGTTTAAAGTGCCACTTCAGCTGCTGCTGGCTGCGGGCCTTCGGTCCAGTGGCTGGTGGGGCTGAGCACAGGCAGCGCCCGCTGCTCATGGCCGGGAAGGTGCGCCCTGGTGAGGGCAGCTGGAGACACCTCCAGGCTTCGGGAGGTCTGATGAACGGAGACCCGGGGTTTGGGCTGGCGAGCGGGGTCCCGTCTTGGGGGAGCACTGGTCACATTTTTGCATCTCTTGTGACAGTGTCTCTGAGAGAAGCGAGATGATGTCCTGTGAGGCTGGGACACAGCAGTGTCTGGGCTGCTGTAGGAATTTTACAAACGCGGAACAGTAAATGGATGAACTAGTCTAAGAAGACTAGGTCTGCATAAAATCGTTTGGAGAATCATTTCGTATTAAGAGTTTGGCATTTAGGTAGGTTGAATATTTTTAAGCGTTTCTGTATGTGTCCCTGAGCTACACCAGAAAAATGTATTTTTGATCTGGTGTTGCATTCGTTTCTGTAAGTCACAACATACTGAAACCTTTTTTTCTGTTCCTTAAAGTGTAAGTAGTTTGCTAGGCTTTTTTTCTTCTTCTGTTTTTCAGGTCAAAAGCCTGAGACCCTTTTACCAAGTGGAGTGGCAAGGTGCAGGGATAGTATTTTACTTAGTGATTAAGCCACCAGCCTTGGATTTCATCCCAAATTTTTGTGTTAAACCTTAAAGGATAAATTGATGTTTCAGTAAGCTTCCGAAATTATAGGAAATGACATTCTGATACAGTCTCTTTAACACACCAGATTTTCACTGAGTATTTAATCTTAAGGCTGAAATGTTTTCAAAGTGCTGACTGAGGTATTCCGTGTTGCAGTAGGTACAGTGCAAATGCTGCCAGGCTAATTGCTCTAAGCAGCTGGACGGGGGAGGAGGAACAATTTCCCCACGCTGCTGTGTGTATTCCTTTCAAATCTGTGACATGGCATTGTTAGCTGTGACAACAGGCAGTTGGGACTATTCGGGAATGCGCTATTACTCATACAACCACTGTAGCTGCAGGCCCAATCAAGGGTCATTATCTTGAGCACCTTGGGTACATAACACACGCACTCGAAAAAAGGCCCTCTGTGCTAGGTGGTTTTGCAGTAGTCGGTCCCATTTCTGCATTAGGATTGTGCAAATGACTTCTTTTCACTGAAAACGGTGGGGACCTGCACATTTGACTCTGAGCTCATTAAAGGGTTTTAGGACATAATCTATTTTTCTGAGCACCAGTGCTGTCATACACAGGTTCGTGTCCTCATCTCTCATAGCACTAGTGGGTGTGAGGCTGTAATTCTTGAACGTAACCGGGGGGGCGCGTGTGTGTATGGAAAGAGCCCGGATCAGTTTCGTGGTAGAGAAGAAAATTGGTGCATTAATGTATTCAAGAGAAGCATTCACCTGCACGGTGAGATGATTCTGCTTAGTGCAAATGGCTCTCGCGGTGAATGTCTTTAAACAGAGAATACAAAGCAAAGCAACAGTTCATTTGAAAGACAGTGGCTACTGCTCATCCACAGCAGCTTCTTGAAAGATTTGAAGCCTCATTTTGGCTTAACTTTTCTCTGTACCGGAGTTCGCACTGGGCCTCCCATTGATTCCAAGGAGAGTAGGGCTAATCCAATGTTGAATGCTCTTAAAGAAATCTCACTGTTGCAGAAATGCCTTTCATAAGCTTTCTGCTGGCTTCAAGAGGACAGAAAAAGGGCACTGACCAATTTCTTTTTTTTCTTTTCTTTTCTTTTCTTTTCTTTTCTTTTNGAGGCTATGCAAAAAGCAGTCTGGCAGTATTTGGGGTGGGGGAGCAGGAATCAAGTTAGCTTCACTTGAAAAACTTCTTCCAACTTTCAGCTATCAAGGCTGATAGCTGCAAAGGCTTTTTATTTTTTACATTTTTCATGGCAAAGGCAATCCTCTGAGTATTTTTTCCTGAAATTAGGATTTATCATTCATTGCTCAGTGCTCTGGCTCTGCTTCTTTCCCAAAAGCAAACCTCTATTTGTTTATCATCTTGCAAGAGATAATTATTCTAAAATATACACATGGGAATATTCAGAGAAGGTTTCTTCTTCACCAAAATAATAGCAACCAGCTACTCGTGGCCACTAAAATTAGGGCAATTCTTGCACTCCCTCACATGTCAGAAACAAAGCTTTTTGGGCTGTCTTCTCCGAATGCTTGGTGAACAGCCTCTCAGCACTTGGTAGGCAACAACAGCAGAACCTTGTAATTTGTTTACCCACATAGTTTTAATTTGTCATCTTCTTTCTCCCATTAGCACTGTATGAATAGATTGTTTCTGCAGGCGGGGAGCTTGTTATTAATGTCAGGTGGACCAATTCCTGACACAGGAGCCAGTCGAACTGCTTGAGTGTGGAGAGATAATGAAGCCTGGCATTTCAGACCCAGTGACCTCATTTATCTAAGCTGCCGTGATTCATAATGGAAAAATCCAAGCAACAGACTGAGGAAATACTTGTCACCTTTTTAAACACAGCATTTTAAAAAAAAAGCATCATTCTCCTGTGCCCCATCACAGCTTCTCGTATCTCATCGAGAGACTGGAGACAAAGGCAAATCTATATTGCTAGTTGTGAATAAAATTACCACCACCTGCTGAAGTGAAATGAAACTGCTTGATGTAGTAGAATGTATATTAAAATTTCTTCACTGCTTTAAATGAGAAATCATCAGGAATTTTTCAAATTCACTCCTTCCCCTACCAAAAAAATTGATGTCTGAATATCTGTTTGCAGAATAGGAAGAATCCTTTCCTTTTAGCATATTCTGAACCTGTTGGCATTGAAAAGATGTTTTTGCCTGTATAATAGTGCCTGACTTGGCATTACTTTCAGTAAATTTTCCCATGATAAGCATGAGGAAATAAGTAGCAAGTGTAAAGGCCCAATTTTTTTGGGGGGGAGTGAGCACTCTCCTATACTTGTGCATGAGGAGGTCTGCCTCCAGCAAGTGTGGGGGTGTGTATGCTGTGAATTTGGTGCTCAGTTCTTCCATTGCTGCCCACTTGTCATCCCCTCTTCAGCTGTGTCTGAAACATCAGCTAACAAGGGATCTGCAAATCTGCTATGCACCATTGCACGATGCTCACAAGCAACATTAGCTTCTATTAACTGCAGTGTTTCAAAGGACGTATAATTAATGTTTTGTGCAAAAAAAACCCACCCAAAACCTATCGTAATATTTTCTGAAGATTTAAAAAATTAACTGTATAGATTGCTTTAAATATTTGCATGCAACAGGCTTCTTTTTAATTTTAACCAGAAGAAGTGAAGATACTAAACTTTTAATAGGAGGGAAATTCTCAGGGATGGAAATTAACCAGGAGCAAATGCCAGTGCTGTGCTGTTCAATCTTTGCATTTACATATAATAATTGAAAATTTTTTTAAAAAGCTTCTGTTCCCCAGGTACTTAGAGCTATGGTAGATCATACCAATCTTCCACATCATTGGGTTTTAATAGTCTTATGATTTTTTTTTTTAAATGCCAACCCTGGAATCAGGTTATTGGGAGAGAACTGTAAAGTTTATTTAAAACATTAGTGTTGTCATGTAGTTCAATCAAACATCCAGCTAATGCAGCAGCCTGTTAGCGTAGCGAGTTCCTGCTGAACAGATTTCTGGTGCTTCTGACTGCTGTAATCAGAAGGCATCAAAGCCAGAAGAACAGTGAAAATAAACCTCCAAACTTTTAATCACCAAATCCCATGTTTTTTCAGTGACAGTTCATTATTTTTCTGATATTCCTGATGTATCACAAAATAAGTAAAATGTAATGAGAACGTTTAGCTTGAGCTGGGTTTGTTCCTGGTGCCTATCGCTGTTCCTGCCGTGCTGCTGTCAGCCCTCGAGCGTGTCTGAGGGTCAACCACCTCCTCTGTGCTCAGGCATCTGCTGCTTGTACAGGAGTTTAACGCCGGGCACCATCCAAAAGCTGCTGAGGAGGGGTCTGTGCCTGGGACTGCTCAAATTCCTCGTCTTCGGTCATCGCCAGGGCAATCTCAGTGCTGTGGGGACCTGGTGACAGCGTGGGGCCGTCAGCACCTGCTGCTGGGCGCTGAGTGCCTCACTTGCTTCGGACCTCCTCGTCCTTACAGCAAGAGAAGGGCCCTGTTGTGCCATCGCTTGCTCGGGTATTTCAGGAGTCAGCTCACAGTAAAAGTCAGAGGTGGCAACAGTAAGCAGTGACTGACGTACAATCTAAAGCTATTAAACTCAGCGCTTGAGCTTAGAAGGAGCTTTACCCTCCTTATCAGTGCTGGGCGGAGGTGTTGTGTGGGCACGCGTCCCCCATGCTTGCACTGAGTTTATGTTAGACAAAGATTGAAGAAAAATGGGATTCTAATTTATTAGAGATGGGGGGAAAAATATAATTTGTTTGTCCGTGGAGAGGGAAATCTGGATTTTCCTTTGCCCCTTGAGTAGTAGGACGCTTCCTCTTACATCCTCTTTGCAATCTAAATAGAAAACATGTAATTTTAGTAAGGCCATATGTCATCCTTGTTCTTTCTTCTGTGCCTTTCCAGAGCTAGAGAGCAGCTGTTTGGGAAGGTGTGGTAGAAACATTTAAAATGATATCAACTCCTTTTAGGATGCCATTGTATATATCAAAACATGCCTCAGTACACCAGTACTCAGATGAGGAGTGGAATCACAAGTGATAAATATTTGCAAGTTAAGTACCAGTACACATGCTTTGTTTGGGAAGTCTCTTTCCTTCCTACCTTGCTAAATCTGTCTGTTGCGGACTTGACTTGCTAGGAAGCAGTAGCAATTTAAATAAAAAATGGCACACATTAGGGGTTGGTGCCTTGGAACTTTAACATGCGTTTGGCAGAGCATCATTAAGAAAGTAAGAAAAACATAAAGCCAGAGGAGAATTAATCAGCTTCCCTGGGATGGTAGGAAACGTACAGCTGCTTTTGAACAAGGGTCTTTAGTTTTTGTTTTGGTTCCCTTCTGACCTGCATTCTAAAACATCAAGTGAAGTCTCAGGAGGCATCCTGAAGCTATAAAAGCTTAATTCGTTGGCTGACCGCAAATGGTATAAAGTAAGGATTTGGTTTCTTGATCAAGCATTATGTCTCAAACCATATCTTTGAGGAATAAAAATTTATATTAGAAAACTTGCTATTTTCTAGTACCTTGGGGGAACAGGAAGGTGTATGACAGAAGCTCTCCAAAAAATAAAATGCAAGGACTCTTGTCACAGAAGACAAAAGGGCTTTTGCCTTGCTCTATGTAAAAGGCATCACATCTGATTGTACCTCCTTGAAAGCGTCCTCTTGGGAGAAGCTGCAGCTCCATAAATATATATATATATACATATAACACTGCTTCAGACACAAACCTCATCATAATAGGATTGGACTCTTCTGGCAATGTGAACTTTTAAAACTTCTGGATGGAAAAGGAATTGAAAAGCTTTACTGAGAAAATGGAATGCAATTTATTGACTGTATAATGGGGGAAAAATGTCTGTTTTTTTTCTGAGTGGCTGCCATGCAGCTCTTGTGCAGGATGTCTTAAAATATTGCATCAAGGGGAGCCGTCAGATGGCAGGATTTACAGGAAAACTGCAGCCATCTGCCAGCTCAGGCCGGAGTGACGGAGGGCTCAGCCTTACCCCTTACTTCGTCTTCTCTCCGTTTGTAGCTCATTAACTTGCTTGACCAAGATCACCGTGGAAATGAGACAAAACCCCGAGCGTGAGCCGCCGTGAGCCCGACCCCACTGTGGGCAAGGAGCCCCTGGGGAAATGAACCCAAACCAGCCTGTTTGTAATGTAAAGTAATGTCTGTTCACCACCGAAGGCGCTCCCACGTGAATACAGCTCTGAAATGTTCTCTGCTGCAGACTCATGACTAAGGGCTGGCAGCACCACCTAAATATTACAGGGAGTTATGGGCTGCGCAGGAGTGATGGTATGGACCACAAAACAGGGAAATGACTTGAGCAAACCATTTTATAAACTTGGACCAGGAATATGATGATCAAATTTTCAAATGGCTGTAATTCACCTCCGTATAATTTGGAAAGGATTTATTGTAAGTTTTGTATATGTACAATTTTCTCCTTGAATTCCAGTGTGTTCAGGCTTGCGTTCACTTTTAATAGCAGACAATATTTCACCTTCTGGCTCCAGTTTAGAGCCAAGAGAGCAAAATGAAAACTTTACTTTGTACAATAGTAGGGTAGGAATTTGACAGTACTCTTTTTTCTGTCTGCTAAAATGAAGTTTACCTCTTCCCCCCACCCCCCCAAAAAACCAACCCAAAACCAAAAGAGGCCATTTCAGTGCATTTCATTTTCCTGTTTCCTATTTGTTTCATTTTTTCCTCAAATATGACCATAGAAATAACAAGACGCCCTGTGTGAACATTTCCCTGAATTCACACCTGATTTCATAGTCTGTTAAGTTCAGTGGGACTAATCACAATAAATTTAAATATATGGTTAGAAACCTTGCTAAGATGACATCCTTAATGAAAGCAGGTGATACAAATAAACATGATTTTCATTTGCCAAATTTGTGGACAGATGTAATACAAATCATTCAAAATAGGACCTAACAGTGGGTACGTTTGTTATATTCAGGATGAACTTGAATTTGACGAAAGAAATTCTCCTGTGTTGTCACACACAGGAGTGAAGCCACTGCTGTCAGTGTAGGTGGGTTGTGAACCCAGTCTCTTTGGAGGCTGCACGTGTATTTCTGACTGTCCAGTATGAGGAAAAAATTATGAGCAAAATAGCAAGCATTCCAGTTAAACTTACTGAATGATCTAAAAATTTCTACTTTGTGAAACAGACTATATGAAAATACAGAATATATTTGCTAAATTGTGTCATCTGAAGTTATAGACGTTACAGGTTTGAAAATGTTCTGTGGCCCATATCTCAATAGCCCATTGCAAACTTTAAAATATTGTGCAGGAGGCATCCTATCTTAATTTTTACTCCCTGGTAATGGAAATTAATTCTTTCAAGACATGATTTTTGGTGCTGCAGAAGGGCACAGTAACTGTTATTTTGCAGTGTAATTGGTTTTAATTTCCATGTTGATTCTCATGTGAATTTCAGGCACTTAATTATAGCCTAAAGGTTTTTAAAGTCATTGACCTACAAATTCTTGATTTACACAAATATCATCCTGAATAACGTGAGTAAAGAATTTTCTGTGGAGAAGTTGCCTTTACTGACTGTCTTGTGGAAAACCTTAACTGCTTTTGCCAACGAAGCTGCGGTGAAGTTTGGCTCGAGCCCTGCCCGGAGGCAGCGGCGTGCTTTGCTCTTGGCAGTGGTGATCTGCCTGGCCATGTGTCCGTCCGTCTGTCCTCAAGGGCCTCTCGACGGTCAGGTTTCCGACAGGTGAAATGTCCTGAAACACCTAAATATCTTTCTCTACTGCCTCTCCTGCTCTTCTGTGGCTGTGTGTATTCATACCAAGGTTCTCACAGAATCCCAGACTGGTGCGGGCTGGCAGGGCCCCCTGGAGCTCCCCCAGTCCCCCCCCTGCCAGAGCAGGGGCACCTCCAGCAGTGGCACAGGACGGAGTCCAGGCGGGTCTGGGATGGCTCCGGAGTGGGAGACTCCCCCCCCTCTCTGGGCAGCCTGTGCCACTGCTCTGCCACCCGCACAGCAAAGGAGTCCCTCCTCGTGTTGAGATGGAATTTCCCGTGTTCCAGTTTGTGCCCGTTGCCCCCTGTTGTGTCGCTGGGCACCACTGAAGAGAGTCTGGCCCCATCCTCTTGCCACCCGCCCTGTAGGTATTGATTAGCGTTGATGAGATCCCCTCTCAGCTTTCTGCACCTCTTGCTGCTTTTGGGCAGCAGCCAGCTGTGGGGTGGTAGGGCAGCGGGAGAGGGGCGATCCCTCCAGGCTCCGGGGCGGTCTGTGGCGGTGGGGTGAGCCCCAGCACCGGGGGGCTGTATGTGGGCTCCCCCTGCTGCAGCGGTGACCTGGCAGGCGGGAGAGCGGGGGGCTGCTGCCGTCCCCCCGTGGGAGTGGGGGTCTCTCCCTGCGAGGTCTGCTCACTCCCTGCTGAGCGGGGCCGCGCGAGTTCACTGGAGACGGGGGTCTGAGCCCCACAAAATAAATGTAGGGCTGAGCAATTATCCACGTGTGTAAAGCATTCAGTGTAGATATTAGCATTTATCTAGAACATAATTATCTGACTTCACTTTGACCACAAGCCATTGAAAGTGCAATAATACAATGGAAAAAACGTAAGACAGCAAACAATTTAAAAAGGAATAAACCCCAAATAACAAAGGAAATTGTAACAAAAAACAGTGCGAAATGGTAAGATGTGTCCCACTCCGCTCCCCACAAGCAAACTGTATAACAATATTACATGGTTCCTTTTAATTCCATTTTGTTGAAGAGCTGTGGCATAATGATTAATCAATGAGGTGCTAAATGAATTTCCATTTCTGATTAAGTCTGCCACCGGGAAGCATCACTGACTGCATGTGTGTTAGAGGACGTATTGTTCAGCGGGGCTTAATTCATTTCTGTGTAAAGGTCCAACAGTTATTAAAATACATTCTAATTAGCTGTGGTTAAAAAAAAAATAAGTCAAAATTACGCATTCACTGATTCATTTCTCCTCCTAAAAAGTGTTTGTGTTTCATGGAAACATCCCCCTCCGCCTTGCCTTTTTTTTCTGGTAAATCTTAGCCCTGTTGCGGGTGTTTTGCTTCAGGCTGGAAACGCTTCCCGTGGCGAAGCCTCACCAGCGCCTGTTCCCAATGCTTGAAGGCACCCAGCAGGGCGCTGGGACGTGCTCCATGTTTCCCTGGTGCCGCTACCAACCTGCTCCGGCTGCGCGTGGATGGCATGGCACTGGTGCTGCTGGTGGGAGAGAAACCAGAGCGCACGCTGACTCTTGGTTCCCCTCCCGGACACGAAGGGCTTTGGCCCAGAAGGGCATTTCACATCTCCTTTTGCCAGCACTGGTGAAGCTGGACTGAAGTCTTAAAATGTTATGTACCACGTGTGTTCTGCTGAATTTTTAAAGAGAAGGTTTTAATTCAAGGATTAAAGCCTCAGCCTAGGCAAAGTGGGAAATAATATTTAGCTGTAACAATAATATAAAATATTAACAAGAGCAATCTTCCTATTTGCTGCATCAAAGCCTCCTGCTTCTTTATAAATTAAGTAATTTGTTTCTTCACTTGGCCAAATAACACAGTAACTGGTGTGACTCTCTTTGGGGAGCACCAGCGCAGCCGGGGCCAGAACCGCTGTGACTGCCTGCGGCCGCTTTGGAGGGCGGCTCTCTGCTGGGGGGGAGAAAACTGGGCTGGGTTTTAGAGGTTTTTGTGGCCGGTGTGCAGCCTTGGGCTGGTCCCATCCCTACGGTGCCCTTTGTGCTCGGCGTGGGGCTCACCCAGGACAGGCTGCTGGGGACGGCCGATGGTGTGTCCTCCTCCGCTCGCCTGCCTGAGGCTGGACAGAGCTGCAGGCGCACGCTGCCTTCTGACCTCGCGCTCGGCGGGCAGGGGGTGGCTTTGGGAAATGGCATCAAAACGCAGAGCTTTTCAGTTCTGCACTGCCAGGCTGGTTTCAGCCCATCTGGGCAACCTGCAGTGGGCTCCAGCGGCCCCTTCGCCCAGGGGGACGTGGAGGATGTGCAGTGCTTTTGGCTGTATTGGGTCTGATTTAGCGAGGCGCACTTACTCGCTCCGCATCTTGAAACCAACCAAACAACAAAACCCCACAAAACCAAAAAACAAAAACAAATGAGTTGGTGATGCCATACTTGAGCTTTGCTTCAGGCACAGAATGATCTCTGTGGAAAGAACAGTTTTGGAAGAATCAAATGAATGGCTGGATCACAGCGATAGCACATTACAGCCTTAGTTATGGTTTTGAAGAATTATTGGATGAATGCTTTACGACAGGATCACATGTTTTCCTTCCAGTGGAGTTTATGTACCTTGGGGATATTTGTATTGCTTACCTTGCCATAAAGACCAAGGGAGAAAACAAAATTCAGCATAAAAGCCTGTGAAATCAATCAATCAATCAATCAATCAATCAATCAATCAATCAATCATTATCACACCATAGTGGAGGTACAGCCACTCTATGGCCATGCAAAGCTCTTTTGATCACAGTAGCCGACAGATCTAGTCTCTACTGAGAGACATTAACCCAGTTGTTGAAATTGTCATTCTTGCTAATCCTTCCTATAACTTCTTTCTTTTCTCTCTGAAGCGATCAGATCCTCTGTCACAGGGAGAGAGAGAGCTGGATGAACAGACTCTTGGCTGTATTTAGGGGGAAACTGGTGCAAACATCTCTCAGAGCTGGTGCAGGTCTTGCTTCTGGCAGACATCACTCGTGGATGAAAACTGAGCGCACTCCCTGCAGCCTGTCCTGGGCAGAAGGCATAGCAAAGGTAACCTGCTTGTGTTCATTGCATCGCTGCTGATCTCCTCAACAGTGACCCGCGTGTAATCACCCCTTTGGAGCACAGTGCGCTCCTGCGATGACTCCAGGGTGCTGCGGAGCTGAGGGCGCGTGTCCCTGTGGTGCTTGGCGTGGTGGCACCTCCTGCTGAGGACGGTGATGCTGTCTCAGAGGAAGAGGGGTGCTCACTCCGTGCGGTGCAGCGTGGTGGGCAGCGCAGAGCAGCAGGACCGGTGGTGACAGGAGATCAGAGGAATGGCTCTGGGACAGCCCGGTTCATGGCCTGGAGGTGGGGGCTGTGGACACGGCGGCTGCAGCCCTGCCTCAGCGAGGCCAGGAGGCTGTGGACTGGTATCTCGCGGCAGCCCTGCATTGGAAAGCGGTGGACTAAGGCCATAGAAATAAAATGCACACCTTGGGGAACTTGCACACCTTGGCTCCTTTGGGTGCTTCTGGAGTGAGGAACTTCCCGTTTGCACTAATTCTTTTGAAAAATACTGCTGTTTTTATTATTTTCCAAGCCCTTTCTGGAGAGAACGGAGGGGAAGCTTCAAAGGTCTGAACTCTTTAGGGAAAGATCAGCTCACTGTCAAATGCAGTACATGGAAATGCACTTTGCTCTATTTTCTCTGCCTCTCTTGGAAATAATATGACAATAGATGTACTGTGAATTGGATTTTATGTGCTAATGAGAGATTTTGAGCTGAGCTGTGCGAGAATGGGGTCTGTGGCTGGTGTAGGTGAGGGTGGCTGTGCTGGGCAGCTGCAGTGGTTTGGTCAGAAGCGTGGCCAGGGGCTCTGCGGGTCCTGGTGATGACCAGCAGAGACAGCTGGGATCAAAGCGTCTCCGTGCTGAGCAGTCATGGCGTGGGACATCCTTCACTCCCAGAAGGATGTTTTCCTGTACTTGTGCACTGCTGTTTAACTCTGCACAGGCTTCACCGGCGTGAGCAGTTGTGCAGGGAGCACCTCTCGCTGCTGCTGGGCACGCATAGCTAATCTCTGCTCACTGAAGCTGATGAAAAGGCTGGAGCAGCTACCCACTCCACCTCTTCCCCTAAACGGATGTTTTTTATAGGACATGATGATAAAGTGTTGTGTGTTCTTGCCACACCAAAACGAATGTCAAAGATGCTCATTTCACTCTGAAAGCACTGTGGTAGTCCTCAGGGGAGACATGGCCAAGGAGCAGTGGTTGGCTGCAGTGTGGAAGAGATTTGTTTTAAACTTCGGTACGACGAGAATGTGCTTAAGCAAACCAGTACCAAAGTTCCTCTTGTACCTGCAGGGATCAAGAGACTCTGCTGCTCACCGTGGGCTGTTTCCCCGCCTCTCTCATCTCTATTTGGGATTTCTTCTCATTTTCAGTCTGATCTTGATGCCTTGGTGACCACCTCGGTATAGTACTTTGATTTCACATTAAATAAATTAAATTGAATTTGAGTCTCCTGTTCTTTAAGTTCCTTTTGTTGCTCTTTGTCTTTAAAACCTAGTGCTGTTTTGCTCAGGAGCAGGCTTGTGCCTGAGTGAAGAGTAACCATAATTTATCAGAGTTTTAACAGTGCATGAGGGATGCACTCCTGTTCGTACATAAGACACTCATGGTGACAAAAAGGAAGTCAAGTGGCACTGATGTTGGCTGACAATTTCTCCTTTTCCCTCCCCTTTTTTTTGTTCCTAAGTGGTAATCTCAATGAGGCCTTAAAGCTGCCTTGTGTTTTATTAAAACAGCTTTGCTAAAAGCCAGTCATTGTCAAGTGCAAATGCATCTTCCTCGAAAGTCAGATGAAATATAAATATGGGCAATTCATAAACCTTCCAGGATGCAAGGGCTGCAGGAGCCTCGCTAGCTGGAGGGTTTTGGAGCAAAAGGCTCAGTGATGGAGACTTGGGTCCCTCCAGGGAGGCAGAGCGGGCGCAGCTGGGGCTGTTTTGCCCAGTTTTCCCAGCTCTGGGGCTGGTCCCGCAGGGTGTGGGCAGGAGGACAAGGTTCTTAGTGTTCACTGTCTCCAGCCATCCAGGGTTGCCAGAAAGGTCTTGTCACAGGAATTGCCACCTTGGTCAACAGCCCTATAGTTTGTGACTGCTTTCCCTTACAGTCCTACAGAAGATGCTGACACAGATATTTGCTATTGGTGGTGATGGTTTTCCTTGGATTTTTAACTGATGGCTCAGCTGTTGTGCATGAGAAGTGCTAATAGGGCTGGATAATTTTGCTTCTCAGTTGCATTATCTCCTCTGTCAGTTACTCCCTTCTTTTGTTGCTGTTTTATTTTATCTGATTTCTTTCTCCTCTTCCCTGATAGTGTGTTTTATCCTGACTGCTTTTAGCAGCCTGTTCTGAGCATTTAGTGATCCTTCATAGAAGCATCCTTGATAAGTGGATATTTCTGGTTTTGTACTATTTGCATGAATCTACTCATTAAAATTAATGTAAATTGAATGTAAAATTAATGGCAGTTGAATGCAAAGTTGTAAGCAATGTTTTCTGTGCATCTTTCTTTTATATGCTGTTACTTTTGAACTCAGAGACCTGTGGAAAGTAATGTATTGCAGCAATACTAATTTTGAACGCAGAAGATAGAAATCCAAGTCAAGACGCTCCATGATGCGGGTGAGGCAGGATGACTGTCTCTTTCCCTGTGCTGTCACTGCCCTGGAGGGGAGAGGGGAGACCCGAGGCCTCTGCCAGGCGCATGGCAGCGTGGTCTGTTCGGGTGAGGGGACCGCGCTACGCTGGAGCAGCCGGGGCAATCCCCACTGTTTATTCACGACTGTGATCCAGCGCGTGATGGATGCCTGTCACGCAGCTCGATGGAGTACCTGAAGGGTGCGGACAACAGAATAATGATTCTGTAGCAATATAGGTCTCCTTTGAGACCAAACGTAATGCATGAAGAAACAGAATGTTTTTAAACTTACTTTAAACTTGGTTTGGTTTTGAGCAGAATCTGTTTGGTCAATAGCACGAACACTAATGTGTTGGAGATTACAACATATTACAACCACGGCAGTTCAGGTACAGACTCATCTTCAGCTTTCCAGCTCTTTTCCACCGTAGAGGTGAATACGCTTCCGTGGTTTCTGAATTGGCTGTGAAGTCCTCCAACACTGCCCAGCCGGTCCCGGGTGCCGTCGATCAGCGGGCTGCCATACACAGACTTATCATTTACAGCAGCTGGCGATGGGGCTTATTACTTTACTACAAATCAGGATCTGGATGTGTGAAAATACCAACTAACCAATGACCTGTGCTGGGCGTGCGGGGTCCAGCGCTTCCATTTTCCAGTTGTTGGGAGACCCGATGCTGTGCTGGCCCGGTGACGCTGCTGCGTAGCCTTGCTTCGCGCTGGTCCCCGCTCGCAGCGCTGACTGAGCTCTGTGTACGTGCACCATCAGCATGGCTGTGTGCTCGCCTGCTCCGCCGGCTGCTGCTCCGGCGAGCCCATGCGTGGCAGGGACGTGCTCGGGCAGTTGCAGTGCGGATAGGCTCTCCCTTCGTGCTGCTGGTGGCCGTGCGCTGATGGCAGTCCGTTTGCCAGTCGGGCAGCATGGCGCAGAGGGGTCTCTGGCCCACCCTGGCTTGCCCTGTGCCAGGGAGGGTGTCTCTGCCCCTGCAAAGGGCCTCCCCGGCCAGGGGCCAGGCGGGGGCTGCCCCCGATGGCGGCTGGACCAAGGAGCCGCTGGAGCGGCTGGTGAGGAGCAGGCTGGGAGAAGCCTGTCGCCGCACCAGGGAGGGGAGCGCCATAGCTGAGGATGGCTCCTCAGGGCTTTTCTGGGCCAGAAGGAAGAGAAACGGATGGAGAGTTGGAAGAAATCTCCCTGGGTACCAGAGATTTCCCTTTCAGTATTGCGAACTCAGCACGTGGGCCCAGCACACCATTTCTGCTCTGCAGTGTGTATCAGAAACACGTAAAATGCTTTCACTGTTGTTAGTGAATCCAGTAAGGTAGATAAAACATCTTGTAAGATCCCGTGTATGAGCAAGCTCAGATGTAACTCGTCCATCTGTGGGTAGTGCGAGACAGGGAGGAGTGTGTGGTGGCTGTATGAGGACAAACAGACTGGAGGTCGTCTTTGAGAGCTTCAGAGTCAGCATATGGCGACTAATCTGTCGTGTGTGAAGATTTTCAGTTAGCGGCTGAGCTGGGGAATCATCGGTACGGTATGAAACCAGGTTGTAGCCACAGCTACCAGAAGCCAAGGCAACTTTACTGCAGGTTGGTGGCTGAGAAGCTGGTGTGACAGTAACACGTGGTCTCCAGTGCCCTGCTGGGCAGCTGCAAACCCCCTGCAATTAGCAAGTGCGGAGGATCACCACCCGGAAACCTCAGGCTGTCATCCTTTCAAGGTCAGAGGCATCCAAGGGTCTGGGGGACATGCTTTGAGCATGTTAGTCCAAAATGCTTTGGAAGCAGAGACATGATAGAGCATCACTGACTTCAGAAGTAGCTTAAAAGGTTTGTCCAAGGAAACAGGATTTCTTCTGTCACTACGCAGCCTGCAAATGGGAGGGATGAGGGCTTTGCGCGTCCTTTACCACTGAGAAACTACTTTGCCCCGTTTACCATCAGGCCCTGTGTTCGTGACAGCTCAGCCCCACGGGGGCAGGAGGCTGAAACCTGGCTGTGGGCACTGGCTGCCCTGTCTCCGGGCTGGAGGAGCAGAGCGGTTGCCAGCTCTTGCAGGCACTCAGTGGCTGCTGAGGGAAAGTGCTTGCAGCCTCTGCTTCGAGCTGCCTCCCCCTCCCCTGAGCTGGCACAACTGGGTTACGAATATTTCACCGTGCTTTCAGAGACCCTTTCCACAGCGTCTCAGGGGTCTTAACCCGTGGTCTGATAAATGCTGCATTTGCCTTCAGGGCCTGATAAAATGCACAATTAAGTTAGAAGGAAGATGCTCATTAATTCCATTGTGTGCTGCACCGTGTCCTTGTGCCGTTTGCTGGGGCGGGATTTGTTCTCTGTTCCTTTTCCTGCCACCTCTCCAGTCACCTTCTGCGCCAAGTGAACAGGCACATTTTGGAACCTAGATACGTGTATGACTGTGGGAAGAACATCATTTTGCCGGACTTGTATTTTGGGAAAGGTCAGTGTCTGATATCCATAAATCTCTTCTCAAAGATCATCAATATCAATCGACCTACAAGTCGCAGGCACTGTCTCACGGTCGGCAGGCTGCTGGCAAGGGAACCCGCAGAGAGCCCTTCAGGACAACAGACCCCGTAGACTATCGCAGCAGGAAACCCAGTGAGAAAGTAGGTTTGGCCGGTGTGTTTGCTATTACTGACTTGCATTGAGAGCTTCGGGAAAATAGCTCACTGCAAGGGGCTAAGGCACTGTTGTAAAGACCTTGGTTGGAGTTGTTCTTGAACAGCCCAGTGGAAAGGTATGGTTTGCAGTGGGCTGGCTGTGATAGGGAACTTATCTCTGTGTAACGTCTGTTAAAAGTGCAGAGTATTTTTACAATGGCATGCAAGTTGGCACAGATTTATATAAGAAATAAATCAGTCGGGGACAGTCTGTTTTGGTGCATTGGGTTTATACCTGGAAGGATCTGTCACTGTCTCTCTGAGACACCCACGGCTGCTGCTTATCTCTGTTAAAGACACGTTGAATGTAGTCCTGACTTTTCTGGCTCACGTTTTGGTGAATGTGCTCTCAGTTGTCAGGCGTTTACTTCATTTTGGTTTTAATGACTTTCAAGGGTCCCTCAAACAAGCAAAACTGGAGTGAAAATAACTGACTCTACCTTCGTTCTGTGAAACTGTAGTAACATAGTGGTACAGGACCACCATTCTGTCTTGTTTCACCTCACTTTATTTTCCTTAAAAATAATAGTAATAATAAATGGTTGCTAAGAACCTTTTCTTCTCTGAATTATAATTTGAGGTTTCCTTGTGCTTCCCTTAGCTTGATCAAGTCAGTGCATAACAGTCAAGAAAAGTCACTGATAAATGAATTCACTTGATCAATCTTTAGGATCAGGCTGGGTGATCTGCAGAATAAATTTTAGTTATCTCCCTCTTCTGAAAGTGCAGTTTCCTTTTTTACATTTATTTGTGGGCAAAGCAATGCCAGAGCTCAGCAACCATAATCTTTCAGACTGGAGACGTGAGCCTGGGGGAATTTAGCCAGCTCCTTTCAATTCCCATGTGTATCCTGCTGCTAACAGAAGTGACACACGTGTACCCGTAAAAGCAAGCATTATCACATTACCTCCATGAGCCGGGTGAAAGTTATTAAGAATGACAGCTTCGTTTATCTGTGGGCTCAGACGTGGAGAAATATGACTTGGTGGGAAAGCTTCCAGATCGTGCTTTGCCCTTGCAGGCACCCTGCCAGGAGACAGGCGATGCAGAAGAGCAACACGATGACTGTCACGCGTCCAGGTCCCACCCCTTCTGATACTCACAAAAGATGTCTTTGGATCCACCCCGTCTAATTTCACTTTATTTCTTTAGTCAGCAGAGGTATATAGGTACGCCTGGGGGGTGATCTAGCCCTCCCCTCTGACACCCCTCATGACTTTGGTCAGTGACTGAAGAGCTGCCTGGGGCAGCTCCTTCAGCTTGTTCAGGTAGCCTGAATTTAGATGTCTTGCAACTGTCATCAGCTTATCATGAACATCCCAGAACTTTTCGAAACTTTGCTCTGAAGTCTGTGATTACAGAAGAATATAAAATTTTGGTTTTGTTGAAAGCATCTTTCTTGCTCACACATTGTAGAGAAACTTTGATTCAAGTTACAAGCTCAGACTCAGACCCTGAGACAGATAGAAAGAAACATAAATGCCTTTTTTGGGTCTTTGTAATCTTTTGGCTCGCTGTCTCCAAGTCTTCACCTGAGCTCTGAACCTGCAGAACAGCGATCACGCATCCCAGCTTCAAGTCAGTGTATGGGGCTTGGGAGGGTCGTTCCTAGAACTTCTGTGGGAGCAGGCCTGGCAATAGTCTTTCTCCTGCTTAGATCTAGGAGATACCAGAAGATTGGTTTTGTAAATCAGGCAAAGAAAGAGACAGCCAAAATATTTTGCCTTGCCTGGCTTGGCATAGATGATAATTTTTCTCATTGCCCTTTTCCAGAAGTCATCTGCTGAGCAAGGGCAACTGAGCAATTTATCTCTCTTATTCTCTCTTTCTATTCTCTCTTTCTATCTCTCTTATTCTCTCTTTCTATTTTTCTCCCCTATTTTTTTCTTTGTGTAAAAAGTCTGCAAGTACACCTCCTGGCATATTTATCAAGTCTGTCTTTTACTAAGATTTGTCTGTCAGCTTGCCAGACAACCCAGTTAGGGATACAGAAGCAATGTGAGGATGAATATTTCAGTCTAAGAATAGCACCAAGGAAAGAGCATGCCTGGTTTCTACTGTCCTGAAAAGTCCTATTCATTGGACTCCTTTCACATCCATGCTCACAGCAAGACATAACTGAAGCCCAGGACCTGTGTTCAGAGGTCTGGACAGGTAACCTCAGAATCAATAGCTGAATTGAGGTGTTCCAGAAAGATAGTTGGTTTGAAACGCTTCATTTACTGAAATACCTGCTGTGCCTTTTGGCAGTCTGGCCTTCCAGTTCACAGTTACAGCTATAGAGAGTTTTCTGATGAGACATTTTTCCTTTGAGAATTGTTATTTCATTAACACTGAAAATGAGAGCGTATTGATATGAAGGAAACGGCCAGTGTGGGAAATTACCAGGCTTGTTGGTGCTGGAATACAGCATCATTGTGAATCCGACTCGAGACAAGTTAAGCGACATGCTTATCTTGCGCAGGCAGTTGGGGGGAGCTGCGTACCTGTGTTGTCTTACCTCGAATCTACTGAGTGACACCTGGGGTGGGGCCGAGCCCCCACAGCCCCATGTTATTTCAGTAAAGCCAGGAGGGCAGCCCTGCCTCTGTACCCAACACAAGCCTTGCTAAGCGTTAATTGGCACATGATAAATGACTTAGTCCCACCTGGCCAAAATTATAAATCTGGTGTTTAGAAACCTCTATTTGGAGAATGAGAACTCTAGCTATTGGATGGGTCTGGGCTGTCCCCTCCCCAGGCAGGAATGTCTCTTTGGTGAGACTTGTGCCTCTGACTAGGCACAAGTGGGAGGAGTGGCTGACACGCCAGAAGGATGTGCTGCTTTACAGCGTGACCTGGACAGGCTGGAGAGTTGGGCAGAGAGGAACCTAATGAAATTCAACAAGGGTAAATGTAGGGTACTGCATCTGGGGAGGAATAACCCCATGCATCAGTACAGGTTGGGGGCCGACCTCCTGGAGAGCAGCTCTGTGGAAAGGGACCTGGGAGTCCTGGTGGACAACAGGATGACCATGAGCCAGCAATGTGCCCTGGCGGCCAAGAGGGCCAATGGCATCCTGGGGTGCATCAAAAGGAGTGTGGCCAGCAGGTCGAGGGAGGTCATCCTCCCCCTCTACTCTGCCCTGGTGAGGCCGCATCTGGAATACTGCGTCCAGTTCTGGGCTCCCCAGTTCAAGAAGGACAGGGATCTGCTGGAGAGGGTCCAGCAAAGGGCTACAAAGATGATT
>VZSZ01011078.1:300411-348213 GCA_013398815.1 Ibidorhyncha struthersii
ATTCTGTGATTCTGTGATTCTGTGACTGTGTCGGGTGTTACCGGGAAAATATTGTTGACAAAAGTGCTGAACTATCAACTCAAGCTCAATTTCTGTCATAAGTGTATTTATCAGTGGCAATTTGTTCAATCTGTTGCCTTAATAAATCATTTATCTTTTTCAGCTTTGCAAAACTGTCTCAGTGAAAGCCCTTGGCAGGGCTCTGAAACAGGCAGACTTTGGTAAGTGGCTATGTCCATAACCCGTTAGACGTAAACTGCTGACCAAGTCTGGGACTAGGATTGGATTCAGCCCCACTGAGACTCCTCTCTGAGAAGGAGTTTAGAAAGCAAGGGTCCTTTCTGAACCTTGTGACACAATGGGAGGGCTTGCCTCAGCCACGTATCAAACTTACACTCTTAACGTGACAGCCAGGCACAAACAAAACACACAGAATATACCTTTTCAAGAGTGATGTAATATGTCTTCGTATTTCATACCAAAGTTTGCTTGCAGTTTGTGCTGTAAAGAACTGAAATGACATAAAATGTCTTGTGGCATTAAAAAAAAAGTAATTTCAGAGTTGTAATATGTTTTTTCCCCATACTGATGTGGAATTAGCTGTAGTCTGAAACTGCACACCATTCTGAGAAACGGAAATTCTGATCCCTGCACAACTTTATTATTTTTATAGCTTAGGTCCTATTTCCAGGGTTTTAAATTGTAATTGTTTCACCTGCTGAATCCTGTTGTTCTGCAAACTACTCAAATGTTCTTTTGTGTCAGATACACTCCCTCTTAGGTAGGTTGAGCTCATGAATAAATTACTTCCCCCACCCCTCATTAACAATTGACATTGGGAACAAAATCCTACTTCTTGCTTTTCTTTGTATTGCGTGTAATGCCACTGACATGATTAAAACCATTTCTTGTTGAAGATCCTTGTAGCTCTAGATTGCACAAAGTAAGGAGAATCTGTCTCCGTTCAAATCATGGGTGGAATGGCACGACTGTGTGGTAGTGCGGGTGTTCGATGGCCGTGGAGCTGGGATGCACCCAGCTGTGCAGTCTGGATAATCTAGATTGGGTTAGAAGGACAGGGAAGAAGATGTATCTATCCCAGCTCTAACCTGCTCCCCTCTATGCAATTGTGGGTGTAGGAGGTGCCGTAGGAAGCAATGAGGGAATGTAAACACATGTGCAGACAATTGTTAAAAACCCAACCTCTTAAATCTTTCTTCTCCTTTCCTTTACTGTAAGGGCAGTCTCTGCACGAGGCGCTCACTCAGGCATTCCCGACATGAAGAGTAAATGCATGCGGAGATCACGTTGATACTTCTGGAAGACTCGCAGGAAAGGAATAAGACTTGTAGAAGTGCATGACTTCAGATAAGGCTTTGCTTCATGTTTTGCCAGCGCTTGCTTCTCTTTTATTCGTTTTGTTTGTGTCCATAGTTGTCAGGCTTTCCTCTTGAATTCGCTTGTTGCAATCCAAGGGCTGTCCTGCATTTAATTCTCTGCCTGTAGTACTCGCCAGATGACACGGCACAGAGAAATAGAAGTATGCTTTAACATCAGGTTGAACTACAGCAAGAGGAAAGTGGGAACAAGATGTGATCTGGAGATACTGCGAGAGATCCAAGTTATTTAGTTCTCAAAGCGGCGCACATTGCCAAATGTGATTTACGTTGGACTGAATGTTTTTTCAAAGCTTTTCAAATATTTTGATTTAGGCAGCAGGTGCTTCCTTAATCAAAACAAAGATATGATAAATATTAGTGGAATGTTGTTTGGGAAATGGTGAAGTGAAAGATACCAGCCAGATAACTATTTCAATTTTGAGCGAGTTCCTGTGGTACCCGTAATTAGCCCTTCTCCTCTTGCGTGCTGAGCCCTTCTCTCCCCCAGCACGTCTGGGTAATCAGTTCTGCATCCCAAATTCATGCCTACGGCACAAGATATAAAGATGGCTCCACTTGTAATTCTGTCTGCAGTTCCTTAGATGATCAACATACAAAGATCCTGTTTAAACACAGCTGAGAGAATATTTGTGTAGCACTCATTGTGTCAAAGGGATCGTTTTCCACACTACCAGACTGTTTTAATCTGCTAAGAGAATCCTTTCTCTTTCCCCCTTATTTACAGGGGGTGGAAAACCCCAACCATAAAAGGCCAGAGGAGAAATCATGAAAATGAGGACTGTTTCTCTTGATTTTTTTTTGTTTTTAAAACATTGCAAAGAATGAAGCATGTGTAAAAGCCTTGAGAGAAGGGTCAATCTGTCTCACACAGGCAGGGTGAGAGCAGTCAGTGAGCCGGATCACCGGGAAGGGGTATCTCACTTGGGTGGCTCCCCAGCACCATGCTGTCCTGGGTGGAAAGAAACAAAGCATTTGAGCAGAAAGTTCTTGAGTATATATTAAAACAGGACAGAATTGAGGGAAGCTGGGATCCATCTGGCACAGAGAATAGGTGGTTTTCCAAGCTGTGTATGGGTGTCCATCTTCTGATGTGATCAGTCCTCTGGGAGACATCTGTTCTCTGCCCTGCAAGTAGACATGTCAGGTTCACTGTCCACCGTTTCAGCCAAACCTCAGGACACGTTCCTTCTGGAAGAGCTGTGGGAGAATTCAGTAAGTTGGACAGACTAGACAGACTAGAAAATAAATTACTGCTCCTGTAAAATACCAATTATTAGACCACAGCCACGATTCTTTCTCTCAGGAACAGCTATTCAGGAAAGCACGTGACTCGAGGCTCATGGGCACAAGGCTTCCACTGGACAAGAAACAGAAATTCTGACGTTCTCTCAATTACCTGTAACTATTGGTGTGAATTTCCTTGTCCTTCTAATAGTTATTGGCACTAGTTATCCTTTATGTTGGTATGTATTTGCAACTGTAAATGAAAAATAGTTTATGGCAACTTTTCTGTATTTCTTTTTTTATAGATTATGCTTGGGGATAGATAATTGTAACTTCAGTGTCAAAGAGGACTTCCATAAACTATGCTTTTGCACCTGTTGTAGACTTTCAGTATGATGTAATCCATTTGCTCACTATTACTACCATACTTAATTTCAAATTGTATTTAATTCCTACCTTATTAGGGATATGAATATGACAGTTAATTGAAATGGGTCCATTGTTTTTGCCACGAATCTGCAGTGGAGGCGTACCACTGCTAATGCTAGTTTCAGGTTTTCTGGGTCTTGCTGAAGGAAAATGAAGTCCTAAAAGCAAATTCCAAGTATGACGAGATAATCCACAATTTTGCATTCCAGTCATAATCCTGCAGAAGTTACAGCTGTCAGAATTCATCACCGCAATTCTAACATAATTATTATAAATGTAATCTATTTAGTGCCTCAGGACGTTTGCCCTGATAGGCAGTGAAATGGCCCTATGGACATGCTAGAGACAGCATTTTTGTGCCACCCTTTTTTAGATATTATTCTACCAAATCAAGATGCCTGTCATTCAATGCCATGCTTCTGGGAAGGTACTAAGGGTATAATTTCTCTAAATTAAACCGCAGCATTTGTACTCATTAATGGGAGAAAACAATCTCTCTTTGCGTCTTCTGAATGCCTAATTGATCGTCTCAAATGGATGTGCGCCACCGTGTTGGCTGCATGGAGAAGTTTCTGTGTAAAGCTGTGATCACGATGATACATTTCCTAGCAGGTTTTTATGAACAGACTGTGATTAGTTTTCAGACAGCACATGATAGTGTTTTTAATTATAGCCAAAAAATGAAGTGGTTGAGATGATATTGGAGAAAGCATCACACAGATGATACAAGAAAATTTTGAGCTGTAGTCCATATTTAGTTGAAGTGTTATTGGTGCCATTGATTTTCAATTAATATTCAGTATTGACCACTACTATAAAGAAGACAGCAAGATACTGTAGCAGATTTGTGGATTTTTTTACAAGCCATTGATTTTTTTTTTTGTACTATGCAGCTGTTTCCATTAATAAGGCACACATGGAAATATTCTTTAAGAATTTGTTTCTCCCCATTACAAGGAGACAGTGTGTGAAAATCTGTTTTCTCTGGAGATGTCCTCTGCAGTGCAAGGCTATATGTCATCTTTTCATAGCGGGGAAACAGTTGGGCTCTCCAGTCTGAGGTGCTTTCAGGCTTCTGGGGGTGTCCGTGTGTAGTGAGAACTTGGGCTTCCTTTTTGGCCACTGTCTTTCTCTGGGTAGTCCTGAGAATTTGCTCTGCCTGGAGTAAATCCTTGTTATTAATGTGGGAAATTAACAAAAGGCATATTGTCAGAGGTTAATCTATAGCGGGCAGATTTAGCTAATTTGAAGTAAGGAAATTTCATGTGCTGCTCAAAGAAGAAATGGCTCCTGAGAAAGTCATGTAAGGCTGTGTTTTGTAAAAGAAAACAGAAAATTTGGATATGAGCATCCACAAATGCTTTTAATCCAATAACAGCGATAACAAACAAACAAAAAACCCCAACCCAAACAATGATTGCTGTATCAAGTTTAACACGGGGTCTGGAAGAAGGCATCTTTGATTCCTGGCTCAGATGGAACTATCTGTTTTAAAAAGCACGGTGAAGTGAAGTTGTACAGCTGACTTTTTTTGGATGTCTTTGCTCCATAGAAGGCAAAGCTGCTTTCCACTGGACTGAGTAACCTGTCACCGGAGGGAACCAGGTCTGATGCTGAAAAAGAAGAGCTAGGTCAGAGCTGTCATGACCTGGTACAGTCAGGTCAAGTTCTTAAATCCATAATTAACTACTAGGAGCATCCTGTTTCCACATGTCCTGAGCTGCTGCACATTCTGGAGCAATTTCTTAAGTTTCAAATTGTGAAGGAGGACCATTTTCTGGAGAACCCATAAAATTGCAGTCTGCTTATTTTTCTCCTAAGACTAGAATTTCTTCTACTGGTTTAGGTTATTAGTAGGTATTTGTCAACCCATTTTCAGCAGCTGACAAGCTAGATGAAATTGGAGTAACCCTATATACATGTATCTGCCAATAGTCCCTTTTAAATATGGATAGAGCTGTCGGGGCACATCAGATGTCCCTCCTGAATAGAACAAAGCTAACCATGCAAGCTAATAACAAGCATTGATCTGAAAAATGAATAGATGTCAAAGAGGCTTAGTCAAGATAGCCTGCAACAGGCAGAAATCAGGCCCTACATCTTAATCACGTTTCAAGGAACTGGGTTATTCCATCCTTTTATTACAGAAGAGACTTGGAAAGTAATGTAAAATGTCGGCTTCAGCTACCCCTGGTATGCCAGTGCTGTGGTGGTGGGGAGCTTTTCCTTCCCTCGCCAGCCCCTGCTGCTGCCTGACACTGCCCACCCTGGTACCGACGTGTGTTTGAGCCAAAGCCCGTAACTTATGGAGACAGTGGAAGGGGCTCCCCGCTCAGCTCTTCTACCTCCCCGGAGCAGCAACGCCAGCGGCACGTGTCTTGGGTGCCGATGCTTGGCTTTGCTGCATGCCCCAGTGAGGGGAGTTTGTCTTACCCAGCACTGCTAAAAGGGAAAGACTGTATTTTTCCCTCTTCAGAATGTGGGAGCTGGGAAGAATTGGTAGGCAGCTGAGGACATCTTCTAGTGTCATTCTCCGTCTGAATGCTCGGAGAACACCTGCAAGGTGAATAGAAGTGAGAAGGAGCAAATGTTCGGGTAGTTCTCAGTGTTACGCTGCTGACACGTTAAGAAGCCGGCTAGGTTTCTTCTGACGAAGATCATACAAATTGATGTATAGTGAAGAAAAACCTTTATTGAATACGGTACTTTAAATGTTATTACGGGAACAGCTCTGGCAATGGCAAATCAGCACTTACTCACAGTTTATTACTAAATGCTGTAGGTCTCACAGTGCTATGTTATAAAAATGATATTATATTAAATGTATTGCAGTGTGTGGCTTTTACAAAGCCCAAGAGTAATTCTTGGAAAAGCAGCCTCGTTCTGTCCCTGTAGAGATCACAATTTATGACACTAGAACTGCAATTTTGTAGTGAGGGGGAACAATCGCACTGTTTATCTTCATCATTTTCGGCCATTCCATAGTATTCAGGCTGAGGAAAGGAACAGAGTAAGAAATCTGCAATGTAAATTTATAGCCACTTCTGTACTTCTCATTATAGATCTACTCCAATTATTGCAACTCAGTTACCCAGGTCGCGGCAGCAAGAAGCTCAGAAGGCTCTTGTTCATGTGCAGGCTTTTTGAAGGGCTGAAATATTTCTATCCTCCTGCAAGCTTGTGCTTTGTTTGCTCACAAATGTCCAATTCGTTATTTCTGCACTTTGCTACTCTTGAAAAGGGCCTGCAGGAACTAATCATCAGCGGTGGACCACGTACTTTGCTTGATGTCACTCCACCGATGTCAGTAGATTTGCTTTGATTTACTCTAGCTTGGGATCTGGTTTTGTTTTGTTTCTGTCCTGAAGGCATTATGATTTTGGTTCGTTTCATTCACCACTGTCCTTGCTATCAAATACTACAACCAAATTCTAAAAAGGCTGTAATTCGCCACTGTATTTTATAGGTTTTTACAGTAATTTCTGTGTCCATTGATTTCAAGTCCTCACAGTTAGAACTTTAAAATATTTTTGATGTGGAAAATGTCCCACTCAAAACTCTAGCTGGTTCTGTGCAGATGACTAACAGAAGCCACGCAAATGGACGTGGATATAAAGAAAAAATTCTGTCTCGTTTTTGTGTCTTTCACCATATGATGCTCTTGCCTTATTTCATCCCTCTCGCACCATGGATGTATCTTTTGAGCTGACACCTGGATTAGTTGTTTAACTACACAAATGAACCTTTTGGGCTCTTTTTTTTTTTTTTGCTCGTTCGTCTCACTGAGTGTTTCTGTAACTGGCAGGTATCATCTGCATGGTGGGGGTGCTCAGCGTGACACTTCCATCCAGCCAAATCATTGCATTAGTTTTGCCTCAGTGCAAAAGTTCCAGACTAAACCTATCTTGTGTTTGCTGGCTGGCTGGCATTAAAGACTGGGGGTTTGCTTTCTAGTACCCGGAGTGGCGTGAGACTTGCACAGCACCCAGATGACATAATACCAGTTATTAAGTACTACTCCTTGATTTCACACCAGGGCTGCATACCCAGGTGGCTGCTTCTTATGTCTAACGTATGGCAGAGCGGTTCAGCAGCCAGCGCCTTCAGATATCCGCCAGATATAGCCGAACAGCCACTTGAGCCAAAGCCTACTGGTGTTCATAGGAAACTGTTTTCAGGACCATGCCGTACTGCACGGAAATGGGTTAGTACCAGCGTCTGCTTCACGTGACTGCTGCGCTGCTGTAAAGGGAATTTACAAGGTGGCACAATATTGGCAGAAAAGGTCATTTATTTTCTCTATGAAAACTGCACGGGAAGGCTTAGACCATATTCGCTTCCTTTAACGGATGCCCAGCGTGGAACAGTGCATTGAAATGTTTTTGTGCACTACCTTCTTAAAAAGCAGATCAAACTTCGAGGCTGTCAATGGTAATGGGCTGGGAATGATCTACGTGGCCTCTGCAGTGGGAGGACAAGCCGATGGCTGCGTTCCCAGGCTTCCTCTCTGGCGTTACTGTCTTAAGTGCCTGTACTTCTTGTATTAAAAGCAGCAGTGTTATTACAGGAGAAATGAATTTACCACCGTTTCATTTCCTTTTGGAAACCTAGTACTTCATTTGGCTCTGAAGCCTTTTGCCCTCTTCTGCTGACCTTTGGAAACATTTTGCAAAATTCTTCTTTTCTCTGATCTTAAGTCTATGCTTAAGCAGTTTAGCGGTTATAGTCGGTGTTAGTACTGTGTGCTGACAGAGGCTACGCTTTTACTGGGGTCAGTAAAGCCAAACGCTTGGCTGTACTCGCCCGCAGCCAATCCCCCGGGATGAAGTGCTTGCTAAGGGCAGAAGTGTGTCTTTGGAATTAAGCAGGTGCATATTACTAAGACTGCACTTCAGGTTCTTCTCCACGATATGAGGCTGTTAACACATTTTAAGAGATTGCCTATTAATGTTGCAATAGATTATATAGCTTACCACACTACCATACCATTAACAGTTCCTAAAATGCTAGCAATAATTATTTAAAATTTTTTATTAACTAAACAAATACAGAAATTGCTTCGACAGACTACGTAAGTGTTGCTGCTGTGCATTGTATTCATTAGAGAACTGTTTACTCTGATGAAAACATGCTAAGTTAAATGCTGAAGAGTAACTTCTTTTCTTGTAAATGGCAGAAATAATGCAATTTTAAAGTTCTCCAGATATCTGAACATGGGCTTCTGGCACCCTTATAGCTTTGGCGATTTACTAAACTGAGACCAACAAAGAATCCAAGGTAAAAAAAACCTAGCAGCGTATTATAGGCACATTACCTTTATTTTAGCTCTCCAGCCCCAGAAGCCCACATGCCCTGCGTAAGCAATTCAGTCTCAGGATCATAAAACACCGGTGACAAATGGAAAAGTTTGACATTGGTAAACAGATGAGCTCATATGGCCGGGGAAAACTGAGACTGTGGAAAAGGAGTCCTTCGCCTTACAGCCTCGCTTTTGCATGGGAAAGAAATCTCTAAAGCATCTTTCTATATGTGCAGGACTGATGATTCTGTTCAGAAATGTGTCTTTGGGTCTAGGGGACTTGCCGTATGATGGTCACCACCAGTTAACAGACCCAAGTGGGAGAAGGGGAAATGTCTCAGGGGTCCCGCCAAAGGCTCAGAGCTCATCCTGAGGAGGCTGCAGGAAGGGTGCAGGTGGTCATAGCGGGTTTCGGAACAGGGGAGGCTAGGTTTTTGTAGGGTGTAAGCAACAGGAAAAAGAAGTACATGCTTTCTAGGGATAACTTAATGAAAAAAAAAAATTGCTTAGGTGGGGAAGTTGGAGAAAGTCTGAGAGCAGCTCAAAGCTGCTGAAAATGCAGTAAGACTACAATTAACAACTCTTGGGGAAGTTCTTGTGTGCTGATCACCAGACAGAGGGTGGTGCTGTCCTGCTCTCAGGCTGGGCCCCCTTGGCACACTCTCGTTCCCCAAACAAAAGCACGTGGTGGGCTCACATAATTTGCCCTTGGAACACTTCCATTAGTCGGACTGAAATAACCAATTCTGCTAGAAACTTAATAAAAAGCTCTTCTGGTTTAGATTGTGATTTGGGAAATATCCAAGCTTTTTTCTTCCAAAGTGATAAAGTTGAGGCAGAAATATAATGTGCTTTACCATGTTTAAATTTAGCAGGCAATAATGACTGAGAAAAAAATAGTATATTGTCTCTAACTACATTGTTGTCCCTATTCATTCCAATTCTTATTGTCCATGTGCAGTAGCACCCCAGGCCCTGGTGAAAGGCAGCCGCAGCTCCTCTGCTGTTTCCAGCGGCCGGGAGCGCAGAGGCGGTGCCCGTTGTCCTGGGGCAGGGATGCTCAGCCTCGCCGTAGCTGGGGCTGCTCTGCCTTACCCGGGCTCTGCAAGCATCTGGGAGGCTCTTGAGGGTGCTGTAACCCTTCGGCGTTCCCTGTCCTCTGTCACCCTGTAGGAAGCACTGCCAAGCACAAGGCATGTGCTTAATGAGCTGGACACAGCACCGCGGGGCTTGGGAACAACCGCCGGGAGAGGATGGAGGCTGAGGTCGCTGGGAAAGGCAGCGTGGGATTGTGCTGTTTGAGGGCACCTGTGTGAAGGCTTTTTGTTTTTCCCTTTCTATGGATGGAAAAAGACCCTTTATGAAAAGACATTTCTGCTTAATTTATAGCTAACAATAATTTGATAAATACCTTTGCCTGCTCGTTGAGAACAGAAAGCTTTTTCAGGCACTGCCTGCGGTTTACGATGTTCGCCCCGCACCAAACACCAGCTGAAGCGTCAGGGTGCCTCAGCCCTTGCTCCCCGCTGGCAGCACGTTCCCATGCGCTCAAACCCACCCCGGGCCGCGGGGGCCTGGGCGAGAGCCAGGAGGCAGCGGCAGGCAGGGCAGTTTTAGTAGGAAGAGCAGGAACATCTCGGCTCTGGCCCGCCGTTCCAGACAGGCGCCAGGCACTGGCGCTGGGGGGGCTGGTGGCTCTTCGGTGGCTTGTGCAAAACAGAAGGACTGGTTTACAGTGGTGTCTTTTCTCTTCTTACCTGATATTCTCCGTCTTTCAAAGCGAGCCCTATTATCAGCAGCCGTGCTGCAATGTCAACAGGGAAAACAACGATGATGTCTAAGGTGACCTTTCCCTTGCAGGCTTAACTCTGGATCGCAGCAAAGTGGCAGACTGGTGCAGTGAAGAAGCTTTGATTAACCCCCTGCACAGGTTGTTCTCAGGCATACTAATCCCGGGGCTGTCAAAAATACCGCAGCTCGTTGAAAAAAATCATCACGATGACAAGCATGAACTACTTTAAAAATTGAAGATGACTATTTTATAATATTTTTGGTACTGGGGTAGGTGTGATTTTGAGGGTCAAAGTCTCCCACCGTGGTTTCTGTGGAGCAGCCCTTCGAAGCCAGCTCTCCCATTTGGTGACTCAGTTGTTAATCACAGGTGCTGGGACCTCGCCTGTGCATCAGTGGCTTGGAGGCTGAAACACATCTCATCTTTGGAGGGACCTTAGCAGTCCTGCAGCTCTCGGAAGTTTGGCACTTGATGTTACAAATTATATGGTGTTTGTCCCCCTCACAATTACATTTGATTTCTTTATGCTATTTGATAGCTCTGCGCTATGATGATAGCGTTGTTCTTTCCCCCCTCGATGATGATTATATCTCCTGTTCCCTCGGCGCCAACACATACAATGTCTGACCTCAAATTGAGCTGGCGTCTTCCAGGCAATGTGTATTTGTGTCAGTCAGGAGGGTGCATGGGCTCAGCTCACACGTTTATGCTCCATTACTCACCCCTGCATTGTAGGAAGGAAAGTTGCTTCCTTCAGTGCTTTTCTCTGGGCAATTGTAATTCTGCAGCTCAATAGCTTTGAATTTATTCAGCCTAGCTGGATATTATCAGTTTATTTTTATGTGTGTGGAGAGACAGAGCCAAGGAGAGAAAGGGAGGAGGAAAAAACCCTGTCGCTCTTGTAGGGCTTACAGTGGGATTTACACTGAAGCATGAAATTCTTCATATAAATATTTTAGGACTCTTATCTCTGCAGAGATTAATCTTGGAAATACTCCCAGGGGAACAAGGGCAGCTTGTTCTCAGCCTCTTCCTCCCCTCCCCTTTCTGCACCAAGGGCCGCAGGCTGGCTGCATCTCTGGAGGCTTTCATCCCCCTGCTTAGAGGGGAGCTGCACACGGGCCGAGGCCAATTCCAGGTCGCTGAGCAGTGCCCATGGCTGGGCAGGAGGTCTTGGCTAAGCAGGGAGCGACAGTGGGCCAGCTCGAGTCAGTAGTGGCCGTGGTGTCAGATGTCTGCCATCGTACTCTTGGCTGTGGGGTCTCCTGGTAGGTGCTGAGCTTCAGGAGCATCCACCGCATCCAGCTGGGACAAAGCCCTGTCCCACGGGCCTCGGAGACACGCTGTGGTTCAAGGTCCCACCAGTCCAGCTGGCACAGCTGTGGCAGAGCCCACTCTCGATGGAGGGCGCAGCGCTGCAGTCAGCTTGGCCCGACTTTCAGCTGGAGAAAAACGCAGTAGGGAGCAAATCTCAGCGGGTTTCGTTTGGCTGAACAGCACATAACTTGAACACTTATTCATGGCTTACCTGAGCTCCCTGGCCAGCAGCCTGCACAGTATTCTGGCCATCGCAGGAAAACAGTTTCCCTGGAGGACGTGCATGCTCTGCTCCGAGCGTGGCTGTGTCGTGTCGGCACCGGCACCTTGTCCTTGACCGCATCAGGCACGGGGCACTGCCCCAGTGCGACATGGGACCTCGCGCGGGATGCCAAGAGCAGATCCACCATCGAGCACAGTGCTGCGTGAATACGAGTGCCTTTCTGTGTGGAGCTGTGTTTCAAGGAACGGCCTGAGGATTGACACTTGCCATGCGGCGCCTGTCCCCCAGCCCATCTCCGTACGCCTTTCTGGAGCAGGTCTGCAGCGGCGGCAGTGCTGTTGCTGCTATTCTCTCCTGCTCCAAGGCGAGCTCCTGCATGCTGTCCTCGCTAGGAGAGGAGCTGGGTTTCACTAAGCATCCCCTCTCCCTCGCCGCCCCGTTGGGGTTGCAAAGGTGTGGGACAGCTGGGGCATGGACCTGCTCAGGCCCGGCTGACCTCAGGGACTACACGGCTCTTGAGAGCAAAAGTTTTGTAATCCCCACAAGCTAATTAATGTTTAAAATAGCCATTGTCAGCTCTGTGGTTTGCATCACAGGTAGCGAAAGCTGCCTCAGTGAACCGGCACAATGATGCCGGTGGGCTCATCAGAGGTGGCGAGCTGATTAACAGAGCAGCTACGAAGGCTTCTGCCACAGCTTCGCCCTGTTCACCCTTTCGTCTGACCTCAAGAGCAGCTTTCTGGGATGTGAGATGTTTGATGCCTCTTCCACCCCCAAAGGGTTGTTTGTGACGGGGCTATTGGGAAGGAAACCTCTGAGCGGCACTGGTGAGCTGCCTGGTGATGGCGGGGCTCTCCTCCACCGCTGCTGGTGGATTAATCCCCAGAGGCTCGGGATCAGCAAGGTCTTCCACAGCTCTGTGGGCTCCTTAGGCGTGGCTGTGGCGTCGCTGCTATCTGAATTGACATGTTACCTCCAGGACTTGAAATATAGCACTGGAATTTGAAAGGAAGCTTTAGCATTTAAACAGGGCCTTGTGAAAGCACCTTTGCATGGAAATTCCACCTCAGGGTTATTGATGGGTTCTGATTTATTCATGAGATTAATAATGTTGTCTGGGTCGTGCAATCCGTGCAGTCGCAACTCCAAGAATTCATGGTTCATGGTCGTCTTCCTTCACGCTTTGTAAGAGGAGAAAAATGAGCCATGCAACAGGGAAATCACAAATCATATTAGAAATTTTTCAAGGATTTAGTGAGCATTCAGAGCTTCAAGTCCTTCTTGTTCTATAATTAACTTTGGAGAGAGAAATATAAAATGCATTTTTTGTACCCTCCACTGTAGAATGAACAACTTGGAGCAAAGAAATTTGGCAACCAGGTGCTGCTTTGTTTTTGTTGCTTTCTGTAAGAATCCTATTTGCAAACAAAAGGGAAAAGATAAGACTAAAAGGGTAAACAGAGTGAAGACCAATTTAGCAGCTAACTGTGGCATCAGGATCTGAGTTTTTTGCAGGACTGCAACTTGGCGAGTAGTTTGGTAGGAAATGATTCCACTCACAGGGGTGCATTGCAAGTACATTTAAATGTACAGGGGTCCGAACTATGGCACTGGATGTGATTTAATTAACGTTTTTTCTCACGTTTCACACACCCTGCCCCAAGAAGAGAGGGACATAGAGGTCTATGCAGAGATGTGTCTGTAGTGATACTGGTGCAGGAATTATTTGAAAATGTCATTTCATGGTATGGCCGGAAAAATGCTACCGCAGGTACAGGTGCCAAGAAAATGCAGAGGTGTAAATCTGTTTGGGGTGGGAGCTCAAATCTGTTGGACTGCTGTTCTACCTCAGGTCTTCAAAATCTTATCTACTCCGTCTTATTTCCTGATCCAGCAAGTGATATTAGTCCTTGTTCTTGAAAGTTTCCTCTTTTTTTGTTGCTGCTGAATGACTGTGATTATCATTAAGTCATCCAAAATAGTTAATTTGCATCCAAAGAAGCAGGCTTGCTACAAATTGCCATGATTGCAATTCTGCAGCGTCTGTTACAGACCATGTAAGTGCATTTTGCAGCACTGAAGGAGCCATAAAAATACTTGTCACAGCAGCTACCCTCAGAGGAGGTGACGGGAAAGAGCGAGAGGAATCCAGGCTGGGGCAGATGCAAACACCTGCTGGCAGGTGCCCTGGACCACGTCCCACGAACGTGTATGCAGCTGCGAGGCATCTTGTGTTCTCAGGTCTGGCTCCCAGACAGCTTAAGCAGCCAGAACAGATGGAAAACAACCACAAGGCTCCCAGGAATTTAATTTGCAAGATAAAAAGACCACCTTCTGGGTGATCACCCTGGAGCTGGCTCTGCCACGCGTCTAACAGGCAGCATCCAGGCCAGCGCTGCTGCTCCACAAGAACAGCCAGTAAATAGGCTGCATTCATGCAGCTTTAACTTGCCACAGGAGGGCAGACTTCTTACGTTTGCATTTATAATAAATAGAAGAATGCAAGTTTTTTCAAAAGCAAGGGGGCATTTAGATGTTGTTGCTCCTTGGAGAAGCCAATGTGTGCAAGCACAACATAGAATCATAGAATCGTTAAGGTTGGAAGGGACCTTTAAGATCATCGAGTCCAACCATTAACCTGACCTGACAAAACCACTTCTAAACCATATCCCCAAGTACCACGTCTGCCCTTTTTTTAAACACCTCCAGGGATGGCGAATCCACCACCTCCCTGGGCAGCCTATTCCAATGCTGGAGAACCCTTTCAGTGAAAAAATTTCTCCTAATATCCAACCTAAACCTCCCCTGGCTTAACTTCAACCCATCTCCTCTCGTCCTATCACTTGTCCCTAGGGAGAAGAGGTCAGTCCCCATCTCTCTACAACCTCCCTTCAGGTACTTGAAGAGAGTGATAAGGTCTCCCCTCAGCCTCCTAAAGACAGACTCAGCAGACTGTGGAGCTGAGTTGTGTCCTCACGTACAAAGTACAAGGAAGCAGCGGAGATACTAGGACAGTGGTGTTAGTGAGGTGCTAATGAGCCACCCTGGCATTTCCAACGGAGAAGCATTCCTCTTTGGCTACATTTGTGATTTTTTGCTGTCTTCAAAGTAAGCTGTCCAAGCTAAGTCAGCTCACAGCACTCCTGCTAAACAGCAGGAAAATAAAAAGCCAGCAAACCACAAGAAGCAAGTATTTGATAAATAGGATGTCATTTGTACACACCAGTTGCTTAGGTAAACATTGCAATGTGGGTGTTGAGGATTAGCAAGGTTTAAGGGCATGCTTAGAAAACAGTTGCAAATGTTTGGAGAAGTTAGGGGCTGTTTAAGGCAAAAGTTTACATGACCTCTTTTAGTTGTTGTTCCTCAGGAAACTGCGCTCTCAATTTGTAAAACACCCTCATCACTGGCCTAGTTTACTCCTCCATTTGCAACAGTATATCTTCACTTAGCTCACAAATAGCAGAGTGACTCCTTTTAAAAAGCTATTTTTGCAAAACATGAATATCGCATAAGAACAAAATTGATTGCTGAAATAAAGGGTGATAGCTGCAATATTTTATATTTATACACTACTTCCAGAAGATCTGGAGAAGAAGTCACAAAACCTGAAAAGCATGTGCAGTTTACTGAAAGATGGATAGTCTTTCAGTGTTTGCAGCAGTATTAGTTATTTATAACGTTTTTCATCCATTACATTGAGAGTTTGCTCGTTGAAAAGCAGCTTGCCTTCTGGAGAGCAGAGCCATTTGCGAGATGGAATGAAGCTAAGGCTACAGCAAAGAAGTCTTTTTGCATAGCAAGCAGAGAGAGAAGAAGGGAGAAATGCTTGACTGGAAAAAAAACAATCTTAACCTCTCCTCCCCCAGTATAAAACTACTGCAAAAAGTCCTTTCTCACTAGGAAGCTATACTGTATGAAAGGAAACGTTAATGAACAGCATTCCCTACAGCTGAGCAGTCAGGATACAAAAAGATACGATCCTGTGGTTTAAGCTACTCGGCTGTCAGATCTTCGATCATAGTGGGACTTGCCCTGATGTGTCTCCATCCAGAGACTGATGGGTTTGTCGTACTGTGCTAGTGGGTGCTCTTGTCTGGGTTTGCTATCCACATCAAATCATATATGTTTCTGAGCACTTTCGTGCCTTGCGTCGTAACACTTTCAGGGTCAAATATGCTCATCTTCACGATACCCCTCTGTTGCAGCCAGAACTGATTCTGCTGTTTCACAAGTGCCAGACGGGAACGCAGGGTGCGCAGGCTGCCGGCGCTCTCTGCAGTGTGTTGAGGGCTCTGGGTGGTTCAAATCTCCCACTGACTCCAGTGCCGGGTGCCTCCCAGCCCCAGCCTGCTCCCTCTGTCTGTGATGGTCACGCTTGCCCCCAGGGTCCGTGCCAGCACCTGCCGGCACGCTCACACCTTCTGTCTGGCAGCCAAGTCTCGGCTCTGCGCATCTTCCATCCCCTCCGCTCCTGCAGCATCGGTCACGGCTGAACCCATGCTGGCCTGACGCGGAGCCCTCCGGGCTGTGCCACCGCCGCCGGGGAGGCTCCGTGCCACTGTGAAGCCTGTTTGTCAGCAAGCGTATCGTCCCCTCACTGTGCTATCGAAATAGTGTCTCCCAGGAGCCTTAAATCGTCCTGTTTAAAACACGGTATTATCATAATCCTGGCTTGCTCTCTTTTCCTCAATGTCACTTCATTAAAAAGAGCCTGAACAGACTTAAATGCTGCCATACATTTTAAGCTGACCTCCAGGTCTGCTGCCACACGAGGACAGCAGACATGGAGGGGATGCCCAAGTTACACAAGGAAAATGCTTGTTTCAACCATTTGCCGAAGCAGGAGAAATTCGGAGATCCTTGCAGGACCGCCTCGGCATCTGTGCCCCAGGTACTCGTCCCCTGCCCGCCAGCGGCTCCCCCGGCAGCCACCCCCTTGCTGGGGCTGGAGGGGAAGCCTGTGCTGCACGACCCTGCAGCTGGAGACCCTGCAGCTCTGCACCAGCCCGGCCCAGTGCCCAGTGCCCAGCTTGGCTGCTGGGCTCCTGCAGCCCCAAAGGGTGCGTTTCAGTTCATCTTTACTCAACAAATGTGCTTAATTTCTATCATGACGTCAAAGAGACTGAAGAGCAATAGTAATACTCTGCTCTAGGGCTGAAATGGCTGGAATATAAACAAACTTTCTCCAACTCCTCTTGCTCTTTCTCACGTCTCTCATGCATATACCCAGCCTTGCACGCTTTCAAGCATACGCTGGACGTGGTGCATTTATCTACTTCTGTCTATCAGTTACACATTTTTCTTTGGGTGACTACCCTAGCTTCCTCCAGTTAAAGCCATCCAGGTTTTTTCCCTTCAAAATAATACCTCTTTTCTTGTTGCTGTGCTGGGCATGTGAATTTTAGGCTATTGGAAATGTGGGCTGTACTCCTTGCCATTTATAGGAAAGAGTATTTTTTCCTAAGCAGTAGCTGCACTGTAGACCCTGTGCACTGTGTATTGCAGAGGAGGGACAGGGGGCACTGAAAGGACCAGTGATGGCCAAGCTGTGTATGCCTTTGAAGCACTAAAAGAAATCTCTTTCCCAGCGGTGCAGGGCAGGGATTTCACTTGGTAGCCCGCCTTGGGATCTGGCCTTGGCATGGTGGGGTGACCTCGGTGGGCAGCAGTGGCCCTGGTCCCAGAAGGGGCAACGGGCTCTTGGCCCTGGGCTCGCTCAGCTGCCAGTGCCCGGCTTTCCTCCCTCTGCCCTCCAGCGGGAGAGCTGGCGGGCTGGATGGGAGCGCTGAGCAGCGCCAGCTGGAGCACCGCGGCACCGATGGCCTGGGATTGCAGTCTGTGCAGCCAGCCAAACCTTTGAAGCCTCCAATTAAAAAAAAAAAAATCAATGGGATTTATTCTCCGTGGGCAGCATTTACTGGGTATTGACAGCAGCGGCGGAGAAACAGCTGAAAGCTGAGAGCAGTTTGGGAAGCTGTCTGTGCGGAGGAGGGGGGCAGTAGACCCCCGAAGGGGCTGAGTGCGGAGCCTGGAGCAACGCGTGGTGCTGCAGGCTTTGCTGGAGCCGTCACAGCAACTGAAGGAGCACAGAAGTGCTGCTGATGTTTAGATCTGTGTTGTGGTTTGAGGAGCCCATAATAATTTATTGTCGTTTAGACAATTATTCTCTCACCACATGACCCCTCCCCACGTGGGAAGTGGATTTGGTGAAAAACAAGGAAGCACAAGGTTTGAAATATACACAGATTTAATAGAATAAGATTAAATAATTAACATTAATAACACTAAAGAACCAATATTGATCCCAATACCAATATAAAACGTACAAGGATTATCCTCGGCCCATTCTATCAGTAGAGGCTGTGCACTCCCCGCAGGGGACAGCAAATGTGGGACACTGCGAGTGCTGCGGCTTCGGGAGGAAGGGACGGGCTCAGGGCTCCGGCACCGGGACAGGGAGTTCTCAGGGTGGCAGCCATCACGGGAGAGAGAGAGCTCCTCAGCAAACTTTCTAATCTACATCGACTGTGCCATTCATGGTATGAACTAACCCTGTTGGGCAGCTTGGGTCAAGTGCCCGGGTCTCGCTCCTCCTCATCCCGGCACCCGGGGAGCTCGAAAACACCGAGACCTTGAAACCTGCACACCATCGCTGGCTATACAGTAAATATTTTCACAAATTCAGACACTAGAGTCTTCTAAAAGTGCAGTTTTTCCAAGCATTAGAAGATAAATTAGTCCTGTGTTGCTCAAACCAGGACAATCTGAAAACCTCTTCTCTTAGCCCTGCAGGATTGAGAAGATGTGGTAAGGTTTCATTTAGGAGGGATTACGATTCTTTTCCTGTTCTCTGAAATAAGTAATGGGAAATTCTTCATGAATCTACACTCTTTCTAGTGGGGATCAATGGAATCACATTACTGGATTTTAAATAAAGCTGTGTACTTTTTCCTCTTTTAAATCCAAATAACTTACTGAGAAACTCACATTTGAACTAAATGCTGGTTCTTTTTACTTTGAACTGAAGTTTTATTTATTCTAATATTTGGAAGCAGCAGAGACCGTATTCCTAGGGCTGCGATAGCTGTGACACTTGAAGAATTGCGTAAAGTGCAAGAGAGTCATAAACATTTCCAGAAACATGGTGGCAAAGTGTAAAGTGGGAAGAACCAAGTACAAACCACTACAATATTTACTAACCTTCTGTGGCGAAGATGCTGTGCGTGGTTTGCTCTCAGCTGGACCATTACCTGTTAATTTAACAAGGGAAGTTGTGTTAAGGAACAAACGAACTGTGAGCTTGTAAGAAGCACAGCTGTCCTGATTTGGAATGCTCCGGTTGAAGCTGGGGTGGAAAAGCAGACAAAAGCCTGGTGTTAAGGTTAAAGAGGTTAATGCAGGGCCTCCACCACATTTGGTGGAGCCGTTGTCGCACTGGCTGGGCACGGTGGTAAGATCCCCCCAACAGAGGTGTGTTGTGAAGAGAGGTGATGATTTTCAGGTGTGTGGAGCCAAGGTCACCGGGCTGTCCCCTGCGCCACCGAGTGTGGTGGGAGAAGCATGGGTGCTGCTGAATCCCAGCAGCCCGAGGCAGCCTGCAACCACCTCCTGCTTAGCAGCCAGCTCTGTAAACGCAGAGATTAAATGGAATTGCTTAAAGCTCACTTTGTATTTTAATTAAGTGTGTATTAATTTGACTTAGTTACTGAGCACTGACTACTTTATGCATTCCTAATTTAATGAGCTAATGGTGTGGGGATAAATAATACATGATGGAGTATATCTTCACAGTGTTAAATTTTTCTGTTTTACAACAATTTTAATACATCTGTGTACAAGTCAATTAAATCCACAGTTTATTGCTGATTACAATGATTATTGGGCACATCAAGAAACCTAACAGAAAAGTCACTGTGGCAAACAGCAGGCTAGTGAAAGCCAGCTAAGATGGAGGTACACTCTAGCAGTATCCAGGGTGGCTTGAAGCTCGGTGTTTTATGTCAGCATTGGTTTGGTAAATGCAAGTTTCAAAATCAAGCTCTTATTTTCTGACTCTGCACTTAAGAAACCTCAAAAGCTTAAGTACAGCTCAGTCTGGTGATGACTGTTTTGTCTGCTTGCTTGTTAGAATGAAGAGAAATACTATGATCTTTCTGTAATTTTGAAGTGAAACTACCTAAAGTTGTTCTTCGGTTTACTGAGGTGAAGGCACGATCCAGGAAGAATAAGGGACATATAACACCAGGAAAAACTGGTCTGGATGACTCGTAGTTTACTTAAACCTCTGACAGTTTGCTCCCATCACAAGGACTAATTGCCATTATACATCTTTCTCTCCCGAACAGCATATGCTTCTTTCTCTCCAGGCAAACCCTGTGGATTTCAGTAGGTGTCCCAAGAGAGTCTGGCACTGTTATACCTCATGTGTCTTCTGGGGGAGTGCAGCACCGGTCCTGCTGAGGTGGTTTTCGATGTAGAGATGATGTTTGCTGAGAAGGAACAACCATCTCAGACTGGACCCGTGCTTACAATCCAATGTGATGTGCAACCATTAGGGAAAGTCAGCACGTAAAAATAATTAAAAAATGCCTTTTTTTAAAAAAAAGAATTTGCCTTGTTAACAGGAGACCAACCGTTCCTGCAGTTGTAGAATGAGGCAGCCAAGCCACGTCACGAATCTCTGAAGTCCAGAAAGCTCTCGTGCAAGTGTCCAGAAAAACAGCTTTAAGTGCTTGATTGGTCTTCACTTCTTACTAGCTGATTGTGGTGAAACAGCCTGTTTCGGGGCGTTCGAGGGATGTTGGGCAGGAGCACTGCGCACAGTCGCGTGCCTCACAGTTGAGAAATAAGCCTCAGGCTTTTGGTCCCAGTGCGTTAAACCTGAGTCCTTCCAGGAAACTCTGCACTTTACCTTTGGGGCTTTTGTTGTTATTTGGTCTTAAAGGAGTCTTGATGTGATAGAAGTTAAGTCACATATGGTACTCTCAAAGCCAGAGGCTTCTGGGATGGCTGATGAGAGAGATGTTGCTGATAAAGTTGGAAGTGACACGCACTTTGGGTCCCCGAAGAGAGGGAGTGTGTTTCTTTCTCTGCTGCTGCTTAGCAGCCACGGTGCCTGACCTGTAACGGGCTCCAAGCCTGCAGGGACTAAAACCGCGTGGTGACTTTGAGATGTAGCTGGGTTTAAGTGCGGAAATAAGAGGCTAATTCTCCAATGACTTATTCAGGAAGGGTGCCCAGATGTCAGTGAAGCACTGCTGGCTTACACCAGCTGGGGATGTGAGGACGGGTTTCCTTTGTGCTATTAACACTTTGTCTTTAGAACAGTGCGTTGCATTCAGGTCTAAGCTCATTGCAAAGCACTGCAGTGCATGACAAATAATCTTATACATCAACTTGTCAGGATGACTTCTTTTAAGTAGTATTAAGTTATTCATTCAGAAAGTCAGACATTTCTTCCCCTGAGGCAAATCAGCATACAGCACAACTTGTTATTATTAATGGTGATAACGTTGGTAATAGAGAGATAAACATATGGGTCAGGAAGACCGGAGTGGAGGAACAGCCATCTCCTGGCAGCACGGTGGATGGGCTGAGTAACCCACACGCACGTGTGGGAAACGCTGCCACGGCTGTGTCGCTGCTGACTGCTTGCCTTGCTGTCCATCTTGGTTTAATCACAGTCCCATCAACCGCAAGTGGTGAATAAGAGGAAAGAAGAAAGAGTAAAAGGAGATAAATGAATATGCAGGGAAACAGACATGGGCGGGAGGAGGATTTAATTCCACTCTGAACAGATGGTGAGTTGTTCAGGTTTAAAGACTGCTACAAGACAGATATCCTATGGCAAATATCATTCAATCTTGTTGTCGTGTTTTGGGAAGAACTTCATGCATTTTCAAATTTGTACTGATAATTTGAAGACATTCATTAAAATTTTGAGTGAAATGGATGGTTCTTTCCCAAGTATACTAATTGTGCTTAGGAAATTGCCTGGCCCTTGTTCTGTATGAGGCGAGAAGGTGCTGTTCACAGCTCAGTCGTAGTGTACCAAGCAATTCTGTGCAGTGATCAGGCAACTGGTATTTGCTGGCAGGAGAATGCAGAGGAACATTTGAAATGCAGAGACCTGCTCTCCCCCTGAGGCTGAAATCCTGTCTTTCCAGCCTGCCTCAGGGAAGCTTTTTACCCTGGGTTCACAGCAGGTTGCAGGTCAGCTTCGTGTGTCCATGTGTCCCCTAGTGACACTGCTGCAGCAGTGGGAGCACTAATGTTTGGCTGATGGCTTGTGAGATGAGAATGACCGTGTTTCAGTGCGTAATTTCTCATGGTGTAGCAATGTTGTTGGATTTGTTTCCATGCTTTGATAAGCAATTAGGCTTTGACAGCTGACGGAAAAGGTATTTACACTTTTTGTTGTTAAACTGGATGCTTCTTTTATTCAGATTATCAGTGCTGCAATATCAAACTGAAAACCCTCCTGCGCTAGTCGGAGTGGCCAAGGGAACGGACGTGGTTCTTCAAAATTTAAGGAGGCTCCTCACCCAGGAACTAGTAATTTCAGCTCTTGTGGTGGTCCATGGGAATCAATAAGCTCCTTCAGTTTTAGATGGCCATTATAATTCTCTGTGAATCACCTCAAAAGGCATGAACACCGTATATTGGTTTTGCACACTCAGGCTGAGCAGATGCGCTCTCCTGGGGAAAGCATGGCACTCAGTTTAGAGTTAGCTGGAAAATACTGAACTTGATGTTTCTTTAACATCTGCCGTTTCAGCAAGACCACTGCATGTTTTTTGTCTCTGTATGTAAGATCCTAACATTTCAATATTTATGAGAAAACATGGGAACACTGGCACTTTTAAAATGTTGTGGCATTCCATTTTGACATTTTTATTACCAAAAGCTGCGGTCCTTTTGTTTGGAAGTGATTTCTTGTTTCAATGCCTATGTCATCAGTTGTAAAAACATTTCTATAAAGAAAGGGCTGTAAACCAAGGAAATATTTTAAGTATATGGAAAGTGTTCCAGTTAACCCCCAAATGTATTTGAAGTGTCACTGAAATTTTCACTTCCTGAAAACTTGCAATGTTTTTGCTTTCTGGTGCAATTGTGGATATTTTTAAAGAGAAATCTTAATGTCCAGATGAAATGGGCATCTATTTTCTAGCTAGCTGGAGAAGAAAAATAGGGAGGTTGGAAGGTCTAGAGCTATCTGTGAAGGAAAAAGCCACTGTTGTGTCAGGAATTACTCAACAAAAGATAACTGTAGTGGTTGTACTATGAATTCGTATTTTTTATAAAATAGAAGAGTGAGGTTGTCAACCTCTTTTATATTTGTGTATTAGGTTTGTGTGGCAGAGTTTTGGCAGCGGGGGGGCTACAGGGGTGGTTTCTGTGAGAAGCTGCTAGAAGCTTCCCCCATGTCCAACAGAGCCAATGCCACCGGCTCCAAGAGGGACCTGCTCCTTGCCAAGGTCGAGCCCACTGGTGGTGATGGTAGCGCCTCTGGGGTAACATAGTTAAGGAGGGGAAAAAGTCACTGCACAACTGTAACTGCAGCCGAAGAGAGGAGTGAGAATATGTGAGCAACAACTCTGCAGATGCCAAGGTCAGTGAAGAAGGAGGAGAGAAGGTACTTCAGGCACCGGAGCAGAGATTCCTCTGCAGCCCATGGTGAAGACCGTGGTGAGGCAGGCTGTCCTCCTGCAGCCCATGGAGGTACACAGCGGAGCAGGAGGATGCCCGAAGGAGGCTGTGACCCCGTGGGAAATCCGTGCTGGAGCAGGCTCCTGGCAGGACTTGTGGCCCCATGGAGAGGAGCCCACACTGGAGCAGGTTTGCTGGCAGGACTTGTGACCCTGTGGGGGATCCACACTGGAGCAGTCTGTTCCTGAAGGACTGCACCCCGTGGAAGGGACCCATGCTGGAGCAGTTCGTGAAGAACTGTAGCCCGTGAGAAGGAGTCACGTTGGAGAAGCTCGTGGAGGACTGTCTCCCATGGGAGGGACCCCACGCTGGAGCAGGGAAGAGTGTGAGGATTCCTCCCCTGAGGAGGAAGGAGCGGCACAGACAACATGTGATGAACTGACCACAACCCCCATTCCCGTCCCCTGCTCTGCATGGGGGGAGGAGGGAGAGAAATGGGGAGTGAAGTTGAGCCCGGGAAGAAGGGAGGGGTGGGGGGAAGGTGTTTCATAATTTAGTTTTTATTTCTCACTATGCTACTCTGACTTGATTGGTAATAAATTAAATTAATTTCTCCAAGTAGAGTCTGGTTTGCCCGTGACAGTAATTGCTGAGTGATGTCCCTGTCCTTATCTCAACCCATGAGCCTTTTGTTACATTTTGTCTCCCTTGTCCAGCTGAGGAGGGTGAGTGATGGAGCAGCTTTGGTGGGCACCCGGCATCCAGCCAGGGTCAACCCGCCACAATTTGCAATGGCATAAGGGTTAGCACTAGTTAGTAGAGATGTGCTTAGTGAAGTCTTGATCCAGTTTAATTCCCAGTTGGTGCCCACAGGATTGGGAGAACCAAACCTTATTGTCAGGTTCAATCTGATCATCAGGCAGAGCAACTTATCCTTTCCCCTTATTCAAGGCACGTCGTATCAGTCCAGCGTATGCAGTCATTAGTTTCTGAGTATACTCTTTACTATGAAGAACATATATAATAAGTGGTAAATATTATTAACGGTGTAGGAAAGCATGTGCTCAAGATTAAAGTTGAATAGCGCTCCTTGGTTTACAACAGATCTTGGCACATATGATGGAGAGTATTGTTTTAAATTTGAGTTCATAATGCAGCAGCAGCAGAGGATCAAGTGCTGGATAGTTTTTCTGAAGTTAAGTCAACATGATAAATCAAACTGTAGGAGGACCATGATTTAATTCATTAACAGCTAGAAGATTAATTAGAGCGCTATTAAATATTTGATTAAATTAAAACTAAAGTATTTAAACATTGTTTTTCAAATAATGTTTGCTCATTAATTAGAATGGCTAAATGTTAAAATTAATTAAAAATGTGGGCTGTTGGTAAGAAATAAACCCACATGCATTTCCCTTCCTGGGGTGCTCTCAGACTTTTCCCACCACACTACACAGTAGAGATGAATAATCACAGCTGTTACCTTCCACATGCAGAGCTGTTATTTTTGGGGATCTGTGTGCACAGATGGATTCAGAGTCTCAGACCAAACGTGCCCTGAGTCCCGCTGCCCCCCCCCATCCTGGGGCACCCTATTCCCAGCTGAGTTTGCTCATTCCTGAGATGAAACACCTTCTGGAATTAAAAGCCTGTGTGCATCACTTGAGGAATCCTGTGATGCACTTACGAAGGCAGAAATCCTGAGAGCTGGTGGCATGTTACCATAGGCAGAGGGCAAGGGAGGGAAGCGAGCGCGGGCAAGCAGCAGCGGGGTGCGGCGAGAGCCCGGCACACTCCTCTCCAGCAGCCCTGTGGCACCTCTGCCATGAGGCGCTCTCCCCACACTGGCCTTCTGGGCTCTTTGTGAGCCCCACACGGGTGGGGGCTATGCACGGGTGGGGGCTACATGTCCCCCAAAAGTGCCAGCTGTCACCTTGCCCCAGAGCATCCCTCAGCTGCTCGGAGGCCCCTCTGCGCACCAGCCTCTTCGAGGATCCTGAGGGTGTCTTGGGCACTTTGACTTCTGGAAACATTTAAAATCAAGGAAGTTCATTATCTCCTTGCTGTCTCTATCTCAACAGATGGGCAGGCTTGTTTTCGGTGATGTAAAGACTTCACAGCACTCTAAAGGAGCATTAAATGCCACTTACATCCATTATTACCCACAGGATAAATGAGAGTTCTGTGCATTAGGTCAAGTACTGGTAAAGTTATACTGGTAGACATTTTGCCCCATAATTTTTTTAGGAAGGGAGATATCCATCTAGAGATGTGGAATTCCCAGTCATCTGCAATGCCCTGTGGCAGAGACCGCTCGTAATGACCATGGTTGGTAAGCACTGCAGGTGACACAAATAAATGTCAAGCAGAAAGCTTGAATTAAGAGAAAAATTCTTAAACATCTCGTGTGTATTGTTATGTGAAGCTAATAGGATTACTTCAGACTCAGCGCCAGGCTCTTAAAATGTAATTTTCTATGTAAGAAAGTAAGTGTGAAAATCTTACAGTGATGGATGCCTTCACAACAACCCAGAGGATGAGCCATTTTCCCCTGCAGAAGTCAAATGCAGGAGGTGGAAAACATTTCTCCACTTTCATTGCACCATTTATCATTATTACAACACCCTGCATCAAGAGTTAATTAAGACTTGTATCTATTCTGTCTGAGCAGACGATCAAGAGACAGGCGTGCATTCGCACAGTTTGGGCTGGGGTGGCTTTTGTTATCTGTAGCACTCCATGCCTGATACAGAGCTGAAAGGGATAAATCCTCTTAACAAATTCTTTCCCCTTTTCCGTTTATTGCATCCCTTTGCCTCCCTCTCTCCCATGGCTTGCTGTCACTGCAACAACAGGATAGCAACGGCAGTCCTTGCTGAGTGAGCTCCCTGCACAGCCTGTCTGGAGGTCCTCTCCCCGTGTGCCACCACCCGATGGACACCCGTGAGATCTTGCACCCGTCAGGCAAATGCATTACGGTTCTGTGTTACAGATGTTTGGAATTTCTTCCCATGTAAATGAGGTCTCTAGGAACAACTCTCAGAGTTAGAGTAATTCTGGGTAAATGAAACTTGATGTTTAGAACACGCGGTGTATTTTAGTTCAAAATTTATTTTATGACCTACTAAAGATGACTGGAAGCACCAGCTTCATTGAAGCTGCTTCCAAACCTCCTACATTCACTGGGTGCTGTGGGTTCGCCAGTGTCCTTCCCGTCACTACTGCTGCTTTTTAATCCAACACCTGGAGGAGTGGCGGTACCCCAGGTGCATTGCCAGGTCTTGCCCTGCATGGGGCCAGATTCCTTGAGTGAGTTTCTCCGTTCCTGAGCACCTGCTTGGACACGAGAACAGATCTGAAACAGCAACGCACAACTATTCTGAAGTGCCCAGGGATTCTTCTGCACTTAATTCTTCTGGTCAGTTGGGGTCGCCTCACTCGAGCTCCCCTGCATCAGTCCAGATTGACTTAGTTATGATAGATTTGCTCCTAAGGCTTAAGCATCTTGAGTTTATCCACCTCCCACTGCTGTGAAAGAGGAATTCCCAGCCTTTTGGCATCTGAAACATTTTCTTTTTGGGTGTTTTATCTGACACCGTCTACTGGTATGAAACTGTGTGGTTGCTGCTATAACCATGTGAAGACACCGTGAAATAGTGATAGACTGGTGGAATTATAGGTTTAACTGAGGATGATGAAGAAACGCTTCTGTGCCCAGATTCCCAATCACATTCTCATCTAGTCTGAAATCAAACTGATCTGCTTAACCCCCTCCTTGCAAAACAGCAGCTGCTCAATCTCTCTTCCTATCGAACGCCTCATGAAATAACACGTGTTCATGGAAATGCCGTGACTCTTCACGTGCTCTGTGAAGCAAAAGCAAGAAAAATGAGTAAGTAGGAGCTGGGGCTGTGTAACATGATTGAAAACAAGACTGTAAACATCCTCCTCTTCCCCCCCACCCCCTGCAATGAATAGGCTTTACTGTCCAAACTGGGTTTCTGAAGCCTATTAAGGAAGCTGATTTTCATGTGTCCTATGAAATGAGTCCCTGCCAGCACTATACTACATATATATATATATAAAGTTGTTTGAAAACCAAAAGGAATAAACGCAAGAGCACGCTTTGCCATGACCTGTGTATTTCTTTCCTTTGACCCGTTGTTTCTTCCCTGCTACCATGAAGTGGTAACAATAGCTATATTGAATTACACCATCTGTCAACAGGCATTTGATTTTAACGGAATGAATTATTACCACATCATTTGGACTTTTCTGCTCTACTAATTTTGCTGCATCTTCTATTTTGGTCATTTGCCCTACATTTTAAAAAGCAAATTAGTGTCCCCCATTTCACCTCCATTGGGTCGAATGGTTCTGTACCGCTGTTCTCCAGTGCTTCCACTGCGGACATTTTATCTTGCTCTGCTCTATTAAGCAGCTAGACCCAGGGTCAAACAATAAACTACGTGAGGCTAGAATTCAGTTCGTTTTCACTTACATCTGTTAATTATTTGTGTCCAGTAGTATTTCCAGGCATCTCTTGATCAGTCCTGCCAGCACCCAGTGCACCTGGGGACTGGTGTCGCGCTCTGTAGCTCACGTCCTCAGAGGCCATCACACCCGCAGCCCCAACCACGCCAGTATCTGCTCAGTAACTACTTCTCTCAAACGCCAGCTGGTGCGGTTTGTCTTGAAGAACACCTCTTGCAGTGACAGTCAAGAGCCTAAATATTTTGAGCTTTGTCTGTACAGGGGATTACTGCACTGCAATAGCCTAGCGAGCGAACCACAGCGAATCCTGAAGCCCAGACTCTGACTCAGTAATTCCTGTGTCTAGTTCTAGAGCGTCTGTTTAATCTAAAACCTGTCTTTTCAAAAGATATTTAATGTTTAAAGAGTCAAATGATGAAGAATTTACCACTTCCCCTGTTTGTCTGTTGCTATATTTAATTATTTCACTGCTTAAAATTGGGCATAGGTCTATACTTTTATACGTTAATGATGGTGTTCTACATAAATTCGCTGTGAAGAAAACAGGAGTATTGTATTTTTGTTCCTTTCAGTGCTGCTCAGTGAGAGTCACAAGAACGAGGGGTTTGAGTGTAGAAAGATGGGAGACTGCTGTGAGCAGCTGGAACGTGTCTGATGAGGTGTATGGGCATGCTCATCCATAAATGTCTGTCTCTGACAGCATATTAAAATGGAATCTATTTTCAGCACACAAAGAAAGGTCCTCTGTAGTTTCTTCTGATAACTGTTAACACACTGTAGATCTTATTTGCTGTTTTTTTTCCAGTTAAAAAAAAGAGAAAGACCATGTCTTTTTGCTAGAAAGGTCAGTTCATCCTGTGTCACTGAGCTTTCAGGGAATATGCAACACCGGGATGGCGATGTCTTGGTCATGAGAGGTCTCAGGCACTTTTTATAGTGTTCTTTGTTAGTAATTACATTTTATTTGTTTTCAGTGTACTTGTACCTAAATCCAAAGTCTTATGAGGCACTGGGATTTTTTTTTTTCCTCAAGTGATTACACTGATTCATGATTTTTCCTTTTAATTCAGTATTTTCTCCCCCCAAAAAAACACACTCAGATTGACTGAAATGATTCAAACCTGTGCTGAGAACATTTTGACAGAAACCATCAACATTTTTTAAAAAGTTGAAATATTTTTGTTTCCACACTTTGTTTGACAAAACAAAATGTAGTCTCAAGGGTAAACATGATATTCCTTTCATTTAAAGAAAAACAAACCCTCAAACCTCAGCTGGTAAACAAGACGTTTCATTCAATTTCAACTATGCATGTTCCACCTTTTCATATTACCTGGGAAAAAAGTGTTTATTGTTTCTGTTTGGTCAGTGAGCCAAAAAATCAATTATTTGTATGGCTCCACTCTATCACTCTCTGGGGGAACCGCCAATCTCACAGAAACAATGGGATCAATGAAAAACTACGCCTTTTTTGTGGCATGCGTGGTTATTTTTTGCCACCTTCACTGGTCTGGATTTCTATTAATCCGATTTCGCCACCAGCTTTTCCTCAGCCAAGGGTGAAATGGCGCTGTGGGGGGTGGTTGTGGAGGTCCCGGGGACGGGCACCCCGAGGGGTCCAGCGCCCAGAGCTTGGGGGCACCATGATGTCCCCTGGTGCCTCCAAGGGAGACCTGCTCAGACTTAAAAAGTTGGGCTCTTGTCTGCGTTCATCATTTTCTCATGCTCGTTATCTGTCTATCAGGGCTTTAAAAAGTGTTACATACTATTTTAATGGTATCTCTCTAAGAAGTAATTACTTCACTGTGCCCATAATCCAGTTTGTATTTGACGTGTCACTTCTAATAACCTGCAGAATTTTTTTCGTACAAGACCTTATTTGTCACAATTCTAACAAAGAGCTCGTCTCTTTTCATTAAAAACAGGCTTTTCAGCTCAGTGATTTAAAAATAGGAAAAATAGAGTCTGTGCTGCATGGCTCTGTTCAATACAGGCAAACTGTAGACAGAGGGGAGGAAAAGCAGCATCCCGATTTCTCCCTCGACACTGAGCTGCAGCGGAGGAGTCCTGGGACCGGGGATGTACCCGGGCACCGGTGGGTGGACGGGACCTGCCGGAGGTGCACAGCCCCCGCAGAACGGGGAGAGTCTCCTCATTGACATGTCTCACCCGCCTCCACTGGCTTTGTCTTGAAGAACGGGGCGAGAGGATGAAGGGGGAGTGTTCCCGGGTCAGCAGCCGAGTCTCACCGCAGACCCTGCAATGCCTGTTCCGAGTCTCTGCGGAGCTCGTGGGGACCCTGGCTGCCGGGGACGGTCGGGGATGAGCTGCACGGCTGAACCTGGGACCCTCCTGGGGCTCGGGGGCTGCCCCGGCTCCTCCGGGGTGGGCACGGGGAAGGGTCCCACTCCGGCCGGGCACGGGGCTGGCGGCAGGCACAGTGCCCCGCTGACAGCAGCCAGAGAGCATGGGGGCCGTGAGCTCTCCGCTTGCCTTACAAGGCCCAGGGGCAGACTGACGAAGTCAGGCAGAGGCAACCAGATTTACTCGCCCTGAACACAGGTTTCCCAAACGCAAGGCGAGAACAGGCACGAGAGGCTGCCTTTGTGTTGTGTTCACCTTTGTTTAAAAATGTCACGCTCAAATGAGTCAGAAGGCTGTTGATCTGAGGGGGAGTATGGAAGAGCATGTATGACTAAGCCATTTTTCTTCTACCCTTGTGGATAATTTACTTATATGCAAAGTAAGTTTCATGAAATAACATCCAGATCATTTTGTGCAGGCACGGCGTTCAGATTTGTTATTCCTTCGGGGGATGGGAAAGCCTTGTTGATCCATTATGTAAAAACCAAGGGTGAATACTATGAACAAAAGGCCATTAACGTAAGCATTACAAGAGGGGGAGGTAGGTTTGAGTTTTGTGCTTACTGTTTTGTTGTCTTTTGGGGTTTGTTCTTGGTTTTGGGTTTTTTTTCGTAATTTGTGTCACTGAATATATGGCTTTTGAAGGACCTAACACACAGGAATGGCTGCTCTCAGACGCTGGAGTCCGTAGCGCTCCTCTCCCGTGACGGCAGGCGTACTGGGGGCAGTTGGACAACAGTCTCAGGGCATGGGAACTCTCTTGCCAGTAACAGGGGTGAGAGATACTGAACAAACCCCTACGCGTGATGGCGCGCAGAACCGTGACGTGCACGTTACAGGCGAGGGGACTGTGGAGGAGAGGGCAGGATCCCTCCTCAGCTGGTGCAAGTGCAGCATAACCACGTCCAGTCCTGCTTGCTCCCGCGCCCACCAACACGAGCCAGGATTTGGTCCTTATTTTTTCTGTGTTACTCGCTTATGGCAATGGCTTTTGCGTGGAAACAGGAGCGCTGTGTAATCACCTCTCGTTGCGTATATTCCTAGTGGAATAGCTAATCCTTTGGTTTTGACATCATAATTAGTAAGACAGAAATTATCATGTCCCCAAACCAAAGACAATTTCAGAAAATGAGGGAAAAAAAACTTCACAAAACACGCAGCTAGAACTGATAAACTTTGGATGCAGAAATCTAGTTTTAATGCAAATGCCCCGATGAAAGAAAGAGCAAGACACAGCATTTGCAGAAAATAAATGCTACACAAGCAGGATTGTTTTCAGACAAAACAGGTCTTTTCTGCGTCCTCCCCGTGGTACCAACGGGTCTGGGAGTCCCTCAGGACGCGCAGCCTTTCGGGGCTCAGAGGCAGTGATGTATTCATGGTGGTAGTGGAACTGGCAGCGACACCGCAGCGAGTTGGAAATGTGTCTATCAAAGCTGCAAGGGCTCAAGTAGAAGGGATGAGAAATCTGTGTGTGGGAAGCTGCCCCAGCTGCTGTCCGTATTGGGTTTGTCTCTAATAAATATGTCAGTCCTTAGCTTTCATCAGCATCAAGCGTGTACAAGGGACAAGCGCATATGCCGTGTCTAATTTCTACCAGTTATCTCAATGATTTGTTATGCCTTTACTAGAGTCCTGTGGACAGTGACTGCTGTGATGGTGACGATAGAGTTTAGAGGTGGTGGTTGGGTGTCGGGGCCTCGTGACATAAAGCCTGAATAAGGGCAGAGCCAAACCCCTGCCATGCAGAGACCCAAAGGCATCGACTCCGGGCTGCAGCAGCTCCTGAAACACTGTGGGGCTGCACGTAGGGTGAGATTTATCTCATTAAAACCTGGGTATCTGAAGGTGAAGCACTTATTCTAAACTACTTGTTGCGGGCTATCTCCATCGCTGGTAGGGAGAGATCCCATTTGGAAGGAGATAGATGGGGTTTGGGGTGGGGTGAATATGCAGCACTTTCTCAGGAGAGGGGGTCATGAGCTCCAAAATAAGATTGGGCACAGGAGTGTGCAAAGGCCCCTGAAAGCCCTTAAGGTTGTCATGCCTAAGATTTGTTTTTGCACTTTTAAATCGCTATTCAATGCTCATCCCTTTCCTCTCCCATTTCCAATGAAACTAAAGGTCTGATTTAAAATGGGAAAGGAATTGCTTTAAAACCTGCTATGTTGAAAAAGACCAAAGGTGCTGCTACTCAATTTTTGTCATTCTGACACCTCAGTTAGTGTTGCAGTGCAGATCAGGGAGGGACTGGTACCCCGTGGCTTGCTAGAGGTTGCCGGCAGAGTAATGGTATGGGAGGCTGCAGGGGGGGAATAAAGCTCCAACATCTCTCTTCCTGTCCTATGCTTTGCAGTAAATTCTCCCTCCCAATTGAATGGAATTAGTAAAAACAAAAAAGCTCAGAACAGCCCTATTTATGTTCTTTTTTTCTCCATTTAGTGAATAATCCCTCGCTCCTTTCAGCTGTGTGTTGTTTGCGAGGTCTGAGGGGGGTTGGCTGTGGGGACTGTCCTTGTCTGACCCATCGCCGGCTGATGCTGAGGCCGTGGATGTCTGCGGCATCCCCCCACCTCCCCTCATGTCCGCTCACTGGCTTTGATGGTGTTTGTCCAAGCAGTTTAGGGCAGTGAGAGAGGGGCAGCAAATCTGTGTGCTCAGGGTGGTGGAAGCAGGGGATGCAGCATCTTTGTTGCACCAAGTCCTTTGCCTTAGCGCTGTCCCTGGCGGTACCTGGGGCTCAGGTCCAGCTCTGCCACCTTGGGCACAGGAATACTGTTTGGCTGTCGCCCACCTCCCAGCCAGGGCGTTCCTGCTGGCTTTGGGGGCAGCGGGCAGGCTGGCTCGCTGCTGTCCCGGAGCGGAGCCGGTGGAGGTGCTGCCTGCGCTGCCAGGATGGACCCGCTTCTGTCCCTGCCAGCGTCACTCCGCACCCGTGGGAGACACCGATAGCTGCGCGGCGCTCCAGGCCCAGATTAGCAACCGGGCTGAAAGGATGGCCATGAAGGTGTCTGTGCGTGCCCGTGTCCCCAGGGTGATAACAGACACCTTGGCCCAAGGCACTTCTGCCGTGGGATCTGTGGAGGGATGGGGATGCTTTAGTTTTGTGTCATGTGTTGGGATGAACTTTGTCCTGTTGTCTGTGTTTGATTTCTCTGTCTTTGGCATTTAGGGCCAGCTTCTGCCTACGCAAATCAGCCCAACATCAATTTCTCCCTTCGGAGTGACAGTACCTGGCAGCGTTTCAGAATATGACTTGCATTTACAGGGCCCCGCTGACCCTCTTTTGAGTGTGTATATATTTATTTAAATGATTTGTCTACTGATATATGGCAGCTTGGTGAAATGAGTTGTTGCCACATTAACCTTTCAAGCACTTAAGTCTAGTTTAAGTGATTATTAGATCAACTTTGACAGAATATTGGCTATTATCACAGCTTATCTCACATCTACTGTAATACAGCATTTCAGGATTTTCCTGGAGCACCACCAACAGCCTAGCGTTTCAATCAAAACCTCAGTTTTCTCACTCTGGTTGTAGAGATTTCAGTTCTCAAAACAGTGCCACCTAAATGTGTGTCTAAAAGCTTCCTAGCTCTGGGGAACGACAGGCGCTGCCTGCCCACAGCTCCTTGAAGCTGCTCAACCCACACCCCGAGCGTGGCTGCCAGCGCTCCCCGCACTTGCAGACCCTCCCTGCTGGTCTCTGGAAGCGCTCATGGTCCCCGCAGGCGTACACCCGCCAGCGGCCGGCACGTGCTGGGGTCCCTCATCTGACACAGTGACGTGCAGAAAGCAAGATTTACCACTGGCAGTGGTGTAAATCTGCACGGGAGGGTCACCCAGGGAGGTGACCTCCCCCCAACAGCATCTGCCCTCCTGCTCCAAAAGTGTCCCTGGCAGGGTGCGTGCTGCCCATCGCCGCGCTATTTGCTCCGTTGGAGTGAAAGCCATTTAGTCCCTCGTCTTTTTCTGCCTGTGAACCCTGAAGTCAAGCCACCTTTAGCATTCTTTTTAATGAACTAAACCGATAGAGCTCTTTAATCACTCACTGTAGAGCATTTCCTACAGACATCAGTAATTTTTTCAGGTCCTTTCTGAACTCCCTCCAGTGTTTCAACCATCGGCAGGCCTGAGCCTTTAAAAATATCTGCGTATAATCTGTAAGCCTCACTCACATTTCATGAACTATGCCTGGTGTTTAAGGGATGAAAAAATAAGAAAGAAAAAGAAATGAAACCCCACACTTGTGCATAGACAACATTAGCTAAGACATCTGGATGAGTATCATCTGTTGAAGCGATTTTCATACTATTGCTTCTGGTATCTGAGGAGCAAATAGCCGCTCATTTAATTTATACTGTAATAAAATCTCCTATTGATTTTAATAAAATTGAAGATGATCATTTTGAATGAAATCCCTAAGGCAGCTTCTCCATAAAAACTGAGTCTTCTTATTTTCTTTGCACATGCACATTGCAATTCATGTCTGGTAACAGTGAACTGGGACTGTGTTTCTGAAAAGCTGGGGAATAGTTCCGAGTAAAGAGTGTGAAGAAACTCTTTGTTAGAAAACAGGTGTTTGGAGAGTTCAGCACGACGCGTAGCCCTGTCGTTACGTTCAAGTACTGTACAGATGACAGTGATACACTGCTTTTTCTCCTGTCCCTGTCATGCCCTTCCTTGAGGTGACAGCGCATGGGTGACAAAGGTGATGAAGGCGCAGGGTACCAGCGTCACTGCTGTCATCACTCACCTGCAGCGGTGCTCAGACAGGGCAAGCGCCACAAGAAGTCGGGTGGCCCTGGTGCTCCCCTCCTCCCCAGGAGGCACCGTCCCCCCGCCACCGCCGCGGGAAGGGAGAGCCCAAACCGGCCGCGGGGTCGCAGCCACCTGCCCTGGAGCAGAACATGGGCAGCAGGACAAGAGCCACCCGTGGGGGACATCCCCTGTGCAGAGGCTGCATCCAGAGCTACCGCCCGGGCTTAAAGCTGCTGTTGAAACCAGGATGCCCTGGAGAACCCCTGGGGGTTTAGTTGTTGTTATCATTTATTAAACTGCTGGGGACTTTGCATTTTACAAATCTTTTCTATTTGCTACATGCCCCACCCATATAAATCTCACCTGTGTTATTTTTCTGTTCAGCCTGGGCAATGAGTTGTGTGTGAGAATTTGCAGAATTATCACTTAGAAATGAGAGCTGCTGAGGAAAAAAACAACAGCAGCTTAATTAATATTCACCTTGATGTTCAAGTTTCACTCTGAAATGTACTTCCACCAGATGAACTGCTAAGCGGAATTAGGATTTCATTGTTGAATGAATATTCAATATGCTTTTAATACTGCTTCCTTCTACTTCCCCAGACCAAAGTCTCCGGTGAGACACCTCTAATTAGTTTTGTTTCTAAAGTGCTAGATAGTAAGGGGGGGGAAATCAATGCACCAAGAGGAAGATGCTCAAAAAGAAATGCAGCCAGAAGGCTGGGACCAAACCCGCTGTTTGGCTGGGGAGCTCACCTCGCCCCGGATGGCACAGCTGGGGCTCCTTCGCGGAGCGGCGGGTGGGCGGGAGGTGACGGCAGTGCTCAGAGCGGGCGCCTGGCAGGAGCGCGGTGGCACTGGTGCCTGGTGCTGGCTTCGCTCTGCCGCCCTTGGCACGGGGCACGGCCCTCTGCGAACCGCCAGGCTCCATCCCGGCCACCGGGCAGGGTCAGGCGAGGGACACCTTCCAGGCTGCGGCGGCAGCGGACACCTGTGGCTTCTGCACTTTGGCACGTTTTGGTGGTGTCGGTGGTGTGGGGGTGGGGGATGTAGAAGCTGTGTTGTGGAGGAAACACCTCCGGCTCCCCAGGGACCTGCCAGCTTTGCCTCCTGTGGAGAGGAACCTCCAAAATGACAAATCACAACAATCCTTTTGATCACTAATCCTCACACTCAGCACTTTATAACCTGATCTTTCCCCGGGAAGCCTGCAACACATTTGCTGGGGAGCCTTTTACAGCTAAATAATGAACTGTGGCGTATAAGATACTGAGAATTAGTGTGATGCTTTGTAGCCCGGCCCCGGGAAGTCCCTGTGCGCGGGGCGGTGACTGAAGAGAGGGAACAGCCAGTGCCGGTTGCGGTGCCTGGGCCCTGCCGGGAGCAGCTGGCAGCGTTAGGCGCAGGACGGGGCACGGGAGTTGAGGGAATGGGAATCTCTGCACATGGTCAGTGAATTGCATTAAGTCTAGGGAGCGTCCTCATCACCCCTCTCTACTTTCTGCCTTCTCTCTTCTGCACATCCGCTTTTTCTCCATGACTTACTGCACTTCTGAAGCATATTTGAGCATGTAATAAGTAACAGTAAGAATGAGCTGAAACTGGCAATTTTTTCTCCCCGTTCCTCCTTCCTCCCCGGCTTTTCCGGTGCAGCTGTGCCGATCTGCTCAGCCCCGTCGGTGACGGCCCATGCGGGAGGCGCAGCCCTCCGCCAACCTGCCCCCGGGCAGAGCCCCCAGCAGATGTGGTGGCCCAGCGGTGGCCGACAGCCCCAGGAGGAGCCAGAGGAGCCCCGGGAGCTCCCAGCAGAGCCGGGGATGGTACAGCCACCTGCGGCCGCTTTGGAGGCCACCTGCACCAATGTGCTGCGTTCCCGAAAAGACACACACCCCAAAATCATCACTTAAAACTTTTGCTAAGAAGAGCTCTTGTACAGGGTGTGCTATTTTCTCATTATATTGCTATCTTAAGGGAAATAAGGAATTATTTTCACATTAGATTTACACAGTCAATAAGACGTGAGTTGAATAGCAAATAAGCAGCCCGGAGGAAATTGCGCTGTCACAGTGTGTAAGGATCTGGTGAGAGCACTGTGTTATCTCTGCTAAGCGATTGCAATACAGGGCAAAAAGAGCCATTCGTAATTTGTCCTACTTCCTAGCTGGCTTTTTTCTTTCTCAATTTGTTTGTTAGTTATGAAAATATACGTAAGATAGAAACTGAGGCTGTGGTCCAGCAGGGTATTTAAACACACGCTTAACTTAGGGCATGGAATTAGGTCAGTTGGCTTCCCTGGAACTGTATTTATTGGAAACCATATTTTTGCTGTGCAAGGTTTAATTGCAGAAAATCTTTTAGTACTATTTGTGTATAGAGAAATAAAGAATATCAAAAGATGAGGGAAGACCGATCAGAGTAAACACACTGTGTGTTTGTTCTGACTATAATAGGAAGCCAGGACTGGACCTTAAAATGAACTTCACCTCTCTTGAGAAATGCTGAGATCAATTTACACCTTGCCTCTATTTTGAGGGTTGTTGCTGGAGCCTTCTGCTGGTCTCTACCAGAGGAGGAGACTGACCCCTACATAATATTTAAACTTTGGAGCGGAGATATAGGTACAATATTAGTGGATCTGCTGAATACGAGCAAGGGGCCAGGGCCCCCAGAGCAGCCCTTGGGCAGGAGGGGAGAGCACCAGGAGGGTCTCTGCACCCAGGGGGAGGTGTCGCTCCCACCACCGGTGCGGCAGAGCCCACAGGGCAGCCCCATGCCGGCCTCACGGGAAACGTGGCCCCCGTGGAGGCGCAGAGGGGTGTGCTGGGAGGGAGGCTGTAGGGCACAGGGGGGGACGCTGGCCTCTCGCCCGCACGGAGAGGGTGTAAGCAAACACCAGGGCAAACGAAAAGGTGCTGGTGCTCTTCACTGCAAAGAGCCCGTTCCCTCTCCTGGGTAACAAAGGTCTCCTGCCCATGCAATCAAAGGCAGGTTGCTTTTTTCTGCCCGTTAGCTTCACTCACAGCGTGTCTTTTGAAGCAGGGCTTATTTTGGGTAGATGAGTAGTTCTCTCCGCAGGTGACGTGAAAACAAGCACTCCCCTTGATTGGATTGCTCCTTTACAGCAAGTCCCATGGGTAGATCTGCTGTCTCTGCATTGCCATCTGAGCGCACATCAAGCACTCCAAAATTCATCTTCCAGTTTTGCAACTGGGATGGGTACAAATGGAAATGCAGGAAATTACATTTAACGTTCTTTACTGTGAGGGTGGTCAGACCCTGGAACAGGCTGTCCAGAGAGGCTGTGTGATCTCCACCCTTGGAGATATTCAAAACCCGACTGGTGGTGGTGCTCGGCAGCCTGCTCTGGGCGACCTGCTTGAGCAGGGCGGGGAGACTTTTCCTTGGAAATCATGTATTTGACAGTCTTCTGCTTCCCACCTCCAAAACTGCCTCAGTCACTTCTGAAAACAATATTTTGCATTTAGAGTTGCAGGTAATAGGGGAGGTGTTATGGAGGAAGGACTGAACCTCGGGCTTGTCAAGAAACGGTCTGGGAGGAGTGTAGAGACAGGATATTCAAATGTTGATTTGGAGGAAAAAGCCACAAGATGTGTCCTCTGACTGTGACACCCTACCCAAATTCTGTAGAGGCAAAAGGGCTGTGCTCCTGAAAGGAGATATTAACACCTCTGAGAAAGGTGGGATGAGATTCCGAGAGCCGTAGGAGCTGGGTGACAGCATCCCCCAGGGTTCAGACACTCTTCAGTCTTTGTCAGCCAGGCTTAGACCACTAAAAAGGCGAGAAACAAGATGTCTTCGAGCTCCATAGGAGCATCTTCTTTAACTACTTTAAACAAGAAACAAAATTAAAAGGAAGATAAATGAGCAGGGCACCAAACGGGACTCCTGTTCCGAATGTGACATACGCCAGGGCTGATGTGCAACCTGCCCATCCTGGCCCGTCCCCACTCCCACTGCACAACTCCAGCTCATCACGGGGGTCCGGCATCGCTCTGGAAATGCAGTCTTTGTGGGGCACCTTAGACTGCTGCAGACTTCAAAGGGATGGGATACAGGGAAGCCTTCTATTCAAATATATTTCTGGCTTTGGAAGACATAACTTTCCAAGAAAATTACGAGATCAGCCCTGCTGAGCCTGGGAGTGCTCAAACGCTCTCTAATTAGGCTGCTCTGCCTTTATGCTTCCCAGCAGGGGTATTTCTATAATACAGATGGGAGCCAGTTACTGATGCAATCAAGCTGTTCCTGCGGTGGGGCGCATCCTCATAATGGTTTTCAAGGACTGGTACATATCACGGTAATGGGAAGTCTGCTGGGACTCCCCAGGCGACCCGCACAGCCCGACGGGGAGCCCCCTGTCCCCCGCCTTGGTTTTTCTCTCTCTCTCTCTCTCGTTGGTGCACCTGCAACACCTCAGTGCTCTCTGTCTTCGGCTGGGTGAGCGGTAGGAAATTTTCACAGCAGAGAACTGCTGTGTTTCCAGGTGCTGTACTCTGCAGATGTGAACCACCCAACCACTGTCTGCCCCTGGATTCAACCCTGTGCGGAGCTCAGCGGAGTCGTCCCTCTGCTCCCTGCAAAGTGAGTCGTGCCTGGGAGGAGGTCACGGGGAGCAAAACGCTTCTCGGGAGGAGATCAACGCTGTCGGGGAAAGCACCTCTGTGAGCAGCGGCACCAGGGGGAGGAATTCCTTTGGGCCAGGACTGCCGGTCAGCCCGCTCTGCAACCAACGGGCTGATCTGGGGCAAAACTTGTCAGAACTGTGGCAACTCAGAGGCCCTAGAGTTCTTGCCAAATTCCTTGGAAAATGGGCAACCGGATAAAAGGTATTAAAAGAAAAAAGGTTTGTGATGGAGGATGAGGAGGTGAGGCTATAAGCTGACTCGCCGGCCAGCACAGTTAAAAAAGAATCATTTCCTCGGGAACTCGGGCCAAAAACTTGTAGCACTGAGAATCTGCACATCCCTCTCACGCTCATCAAACCCAGCGGAGCCGCGCTGACATGTGCCCACACAGCGCCGGAGCCTGAGCCCCCTCCCCACCAAACCCACCGCAGCTTACGGGGTGGACAGCCACCCTCGTCGTGGCAGCAGGTAAACAGCTTCTGCTAATGAAGCCTAGGTTTTCTGAGTCAGGCTTTAATTCCTTGAAAATGTAATATTGGGCTGTTTGTCAGCATGCTGAGCGCTGAACGGGCGAGGCAATCACGTCCCTGTTCCCTGGCCTGTCGTGTAAATCAGGGAGGTGACATGTTTTCAGTCTCTGGGGGATAGTTCGCAGAACAGATGGAGGCTGTGGAGTGCAGGTGATATTGAAAGACTCGTTTGAAAATCTCCCCCATATTAAGTTGGATGTGGACCCAGAGATTGGCTGATTGTGCAACTGTGGGTGTCCCAGTGACTGAAGATCTTAAATCACAATTTAAAAACATGGATATGGAGAATGCTACTTCACTGATGCTCCTTAAAGACACATTTCCAGAGGTCTGGAGTCACTATATAGGACTGTCAGATATGTTAAGAGCCTCATTCACTACCTGCATCATTGCACATTGATGGAGGCACGACCACAGATTAGAAATATAGAAAGACTTAGTCTGGAAAACATAGTCCCAGTTCCATAGTTACGTAGGTGGCCCTAAGTGACTTTCAGCACGGCGAGATACCTGCACCTCTGTTCAGGTGCTTTACCTCTGCTCACTGCTGAATCGCTCCTGGGGCAGTGGGAAGTGGGACAGCCCCACGACCCCCGGGGATGCCCCGGCCGGGGACTGCTGTGGAACCGGAGTGTGGTCCCCCTCCATGGCTCACACGGCGCTGCTCGAGGCTTTGCCGGCCCCACGGCGCAGCGCTCGGGTCTTAACACGGGCTTGACATCCACGTCCACTGTTTCGCCCTTTTCCTGGAGCTGTTTCACCTCACTGAGGTGCGGCACAAGCCACCTCCTCAACGCCAGCACCCAGCCAGCCCCTCCTCCTGCCGCTGCCACTTCTCTGCACGCATCCACGGTCCCATCTGGGCACGACAGACCCCGCTTACTGCCAGCCAACAGGAGCAAGCACCTTGCTGGGAGCTGCGGAGATGCTCCTGCTGCGGACTGCGACAGCAGCAGCCCAGGCTGGCGGCGATGAGCCGCGGGAGAGGGCTAGGGAGCGCTCCTCGAGGGGACGGCAGAAGGCACAGACGCTCCTGGCAGCGCCCCAACATACACACAGCATCACTTCCATCTCCGTGGGCAAAGGTGCGGCAGGAACAGGAATGGGAATTGATGGCTTAAAACCCACGCGCATAGTTGCAGGGGGAAAAGGAGTGTGAAATTTTGGACCAAAGGCCATAGTTTTTTTTTCAGCCAGCTAGCTCCAGCAGGCAGTTCTGCTCTGCATCCATGGAAACAGCCTGCATGAGAGCTTGTCGGTGTTTGTTTTTCACCGGGATGTGTATGTGCATGACCACGTTGTCATCAAATGCTGTGTCATCAGAGTTAATATTCGCTGCTTGAATTACATGCTCTTCCTTCGGAGACCTCCGCGTGCTTTGCAAGAGGGCGACAGGCAGAGGACAGGCAGCAGGGGTCCTGCCGCCCCGCTTCTGGGGACGTGGTGCAGGGCCCTTCCAAGAGCACGGGAGGCAGGCGGGGAGGGCAGCATCCTTCCACAGGAACCTTCTTCCCCTCTTGAATCAGTGAAGTTCTTTCCAGTCAAAGCCCCAAGTAATGCCCCAAACGTGGGAATGCTCTGTGGAAGCGTGCTGAGCAGGAAGCACGTGTCCTTTCTGGATTTTGGATGACAATTTTAAAATATCCTTGAATTTACATTTTTGAAAAATAAAGCTAAAGCTGTGAACAAGGAATCTTTCCTGTGAAATGTGTTGGGGAGATACAAGAGAGCTGAGCAGCGCAGTGCCCCTCTGAGGTCACCAGGAATTGTTGGACCACCAAGGTTCCTTGCGGGAGTCACCTGGAAACTCCCTTTTAACAGAGCTTGCTGTAGCTACATCTGATTTCCCTGAAATGTGTTGGTTTATGTGTCTGTAATTCTAATACGAGCGACCTCGTTGTGGAGGCAGCTGAAAAAATGTGGGCTTACAACAGGTACTAACTAGGCTTGGTTTTTCCTTTGGGAACCAGTTCCCTGGGACTGGCGGGCAAAGGGAATGCAACTGGAAAGGAGCAGCAGCACTGGGGGGATCGGGCTGAGCACCCTGACCCCCGTGCCGCTACCTGCACCGATGCAGCAGGAAGGGGAGCTTCCATCTCACGGGAAAGAGTATTTATGAGGGGGAAATAACATATATGTGGGGAGAGAGACAGAGAGGTGTGATTGGGAATGATTAACTGGAGTCACACACAGGGCAGGTAATTAAAAAGAGACAATTCTGCTGCAGGAAAAACCAGCGTGTGATTGATAGTGTGCTACCCTGGCCATGCGGTCTCGGCATCCCAGGTGCCACGGCTGTCTGGACGGGAAGGATGCTTGCAGGGAAACAAGACAGAATTTAACAAAATTGCTTGCAGAAAATGCTCCGGAGTCGAGACACTGACGTTTTCTGATGGAGAAGTGGTCTGCTGGGAAATTTTCACCCCAGGCTGTGTGTGGCAGCCGGTCCTGCTCAGCGAGCAGCACAGTGTCATTGCCGGCTGCGAGTGGCGGAGGTGACGAGGTGGCTCTGTGCTGGGCGGCAGAGCGGGGGGACGGGGAGAGCGCGTCTCCCCCGGGGTCTCTGCGGGTGGTTCCAGGTATCAGCCCACCGTCCGGAGAAGAGACAGCCAGACAGCGCCTGGCTAAAAATGACTATTCGTGAAGATTGTTTCCTTTAATTGGTTCCAGCACCATGGCTTGTTCAATTTCTTTCTGTATTTATTTATTTATTGGAGAGACTTAATTTTTCAGAAGAATGAGTTAGCTGTTTTGAACGTGCCTTTCTGGTGCCGTGACCCTGCTGGGGATGCAGGTATCCCGTAAGAACAGACGCCCAGACTCCTTTCCATTTGTCTTATTCATGAAGGCCAATTTTCTAACCTTGCTCTATGTAATTGTCTTGTCCTCAATCTAATATTCCAGGTTTATGAGGAACAACAAATCAATACTCTCTTTTTTGAAAACTGCTGATTAATTAATTGCTGGTGTCTGCCTGCATGCTACAATTGTATTAGATGTCAGCAGTAAATAATTTTTAAAGGAAATTGTTCTTGCTGGTTTTTGAACACCAGCTCAGATCCCATCTTCACTGCCTATTCATCTGAAGGAACATCAGAGTGCTCCCAGCTGGGGCATATTCCTGATGGATGGGCTGATGAGCAGGACCAGCTCTGGGGGCAAAGGGGAAGGTGACACATCTGCACTACAGCTCCGGGGAGACTCTCACAGCAGTTTTGAATTAAATATGTCACTTTGGCCTCTGAGAAAGTGAAAACGCATGCAGAAAACTGAGACAAAGATATATATCCCTTTGGAAAAAGAATAACCATCTTTACCAACGCAGGGAAAAAAAATCTGCAAGGTCCCCTTCTGCTGCTGTACAGACACATTTGCTGTTGTATCATATATACTTTGAAGGAAAATCACAACTCAGCTTTTTGTCTCTGGCATACAAATTGCTTCTTGTTAAAAACCAAACTCATCCGAGCTCTCATTATAAGTTTTTAGAGAGACTACAGTATAAACAGAAAGGAAACAACCCATCCTCTCCTCCCATTTTCCTCATAACATAATATAACAACATAACATAACATAACATAACATAACATAACATAACATAACATAACATAACATAACATAACATAACATAACATAACATGTATTTCTTAAAGTTTTGGTCAGGTTGGTTCTCTCCTTTGAAGGTCAAGTGCGGGAGCTCAGTCACGACTCACTGCCTCCCACCTGCCAGGCCAGCTCCAAAACATCTGTCTGTTCGTTTGACATCGAGGAGTATTTGAGACCGAATTCACGTTGCCTCTCCTTACCATTACTGCTCGGAGCCTTCCCTCTCTTTGTGTGTATAACGGATACACAATGCAGTCCTTCCCTTTAGTTAAGCTTTCCTCTCAAAGCATGCACTTAAAAAAATGTGTAGTGGGTATCGGAATGATGTATGGCCGTCGTTTCCCCCACCACTGAAACGCAGCCGCCGTGGGACTGGGCGCTGCAGCCGCTCCACGGTGCAGAGCGGGAGGAGGGCACAGCTACAGAGCGGCAAAGGGAGATCGTCCTCCCAGCTACCAGCGCGGGGGATTTGGGAATGCTGGGATATAATTAAACAAACTGGAATTGGGAACACTGGGATATAATTAAACAAGCTGGAATTAAGCCAGGACACCAGTGTTAACACAAAGTGTCAAAAACTCTAATATTCCAGAGGGTCCCAATTTACAGCAATTCTGCCAACTGTACAGCTTAATAAATGACACTAACGACCCGGGAGCATCGGTACAACACCAGCATGAGCTACAAGCCAGCAAAACACTCGCGAGTTGGCCTCATTATAAGCATGTGCTGAACTCCCATGGACTTCAAACAGTGGGGGAAGAGAAGAACACCTTTTTGTCGATTCACTGTTACGCTTTAAAAATGCCCCTAAAAATTCTAGTGAAACCTCAGCTTTCCTTGTTGTTTCAGTGACGCATTAATTTAAACAGTTTCTTAATCTGATAGGCTTTTTCCTCTCCCTTTACCTGTTGCCTCAGGGTTATTTCTGCGAAATCACTTGAATTTCTTGTTGCATGAACGTATTCCAATGCTATCAGCATTGATTTACTATATTGTACTGAGAATTAAGGGGTCATTTTCCGTTGATGTTGGCTGTAGTAGGTATCCTTTCCTATCCAGTTTGGTCTTCTGAGGGTCAAGCTTTTGATCTGCAGCTCTGAAACGGTGGGGGGAGGCAGGGGCAGCGTGTGGGGGGAGAGGTGATTTTAGCCTTGGCGTCCTGCTTGCTTCGCTGCCCTTGTTTTTTGCATACCTTTCCCCACCCTGACCTCTTTGTGCTTTCAGCAGCATCTCTGCCTCCCCAGCGGTGCAGATGTCAGCCGGGCTGGCAGCGCCGTTCTTCAGGTTCCTGCTGCGGGAGCCGGAGCCGAGCCGGAGTGAGAGCGCTCTCTTCTCTGGAGGACTCCACAAAGTTCACTGCCTCATTAAAGCTCCATTTGTCAAAGATGTGAGGAGGGAAAAAAACCCTTAAAGACTGAAATTCCTGATGTTGTAGCAGTCTCTGCTTTCATCAGAAGACCTCCAGCCTGCCTGAAGAAATGCTCCTGCCGTTCGAGGTGCCGGGGGTCTAAGTGTTTGACAGACGGGGAGTGAGGTAAGCACAAGTAAATCTGCTCTGAGTTGTGGAAAATTTCTAACGAAGGCAACTTGGGCCAAGTTTGTTTTTATACAAACTCTACTTGCAGCTGCTCTTCTACTCAAAGCTTTTCAATGACAGAAATTTGAGTCCCACTGCTGCAGGGGAAAATGCAGAGCGTTGGTGTATGTGTACCGGATGATGCGTGCTGGCGATGGGGCTGCGGCGGTAGACAGCCCCCGTTTGCTGTTGTTCTGCCAGGGGATCCCATAAGGGACTGACATGGGCTCCCTGTGTGGCTGTGGGCAAGTCACCTCCTCCGTCTGTAGCTCCGCTCCCCCTCCAGTAAATGCTGGGATGATGGTAGCCTCAGCTTTGCCTGCCCTCTCTGCACTTGAACACTCTTCAGGGCAGGGTCCCAGCTGGGATGTCTGATACTCTGAGTCCCGGTCCAGCCTCTAAGCTACAAGAATACCTTCTCTGAAAGCTGTAAGGCAGCTCAGCCCTCAGGTGTGCCCGGGCACCCTGCTCATCCCTGCTGCCCGTGTGTCAGCCTGGTCTGCGCGAGCGGCTCCAGGACGCCCGGGCCAGGGGTGCTGGGGGGGGCTTGGCTCCACGCACCTGCCTCGACAGCAGCATCGTTGTGACCGTACTGAGTGCGGTGGCTTCTGCCTTAGGCCGTGTCCCAGCATGGTCCTAGAAGATGTTACGCCTTTGAACGCCCCCACCCCTGACGCAGGTGATGCCCTGAGCAGCACGTGGCAGGGATGCAGGAGGGCGCAGGAAAAGGGCTTTTCCGGCAAATGCACGCTGTAGTTGCAGCTGCATTAAGAGAGTTGGGCGTAAAGGAGTGCAGAGGGTCACTACAGCTCCGGACTGCGCTGCATGTGTGCGGTAACGTCAGCTGGAGATCTGTCTTTTCACCAAAACCGTTTTGGACAGAGGAGGAGAATGGAGCCGTGCTCACTCTTCTGACCTCTTGTTTAAAAACATTTGGAACCACAGCGTTCAAACAGTCTGGCAGGATATTTTTCAATAAATCTTGAATGTGGCAGTTACATTTTCTATACTGTGCTGGAAAAAGGATTACAGTATTTACTGCAGAGACAGGAAGATTGATTCTCACTTGGAAAATCTGCCAGATTTCTTGATTTAGAGAGCTGATGATTGGTGGAGTGCTTAGACTTGATTTATATCAAGTTTTCTTGCTTGCTTGCCTGCTTTCCTTTTTTCCCCTACATGTTCTTTTTATGTTAACATGAGTGAGTCTTACTCAGAATGGTTCTTTCTTTAACAAATACTGTTTTCTTTGGATATTTTTGATATTCCAGACAAAACTCTTTTCTCTAATATCTGCTTTCTTGGAGTAATGTGACTAAATTTCACTTGCATGAGGTCTAAATAAAGTCACTGTGCTTTATGGTGAGACCACCTACGCATATCTGTGCTGGGGACAGAGGCACACTATTTCAGAAACGTGAGTCCTTCTTGAAGACCTAATCTGAAATCTTCAAAATTATTTAAGCGATCTAAGCTCCTCAGTACATTCTTCTGAAACACTTTAGACCTCCTCTTAAATTAGCAAATGATTTGACTCAAGGGGAGGCAAGTAGGTCAGCTGGCACACGGAGGCTCGGGGGTTTCCCAGGGCCCTGTGCCATCTCTGCTGTCACAGCCCGCAGCGCCCGGGGAGCAGCCGCCCACCTGCGCCCTCCGACTTGGACCCCTGGGGACACCCTGCTGAAACGGGGAGGAGGAAGGCAGTGGGGTGGGTTTGTAACTCGACGATGGTGTCCGTCGGCTCCACGGGGCTCTGAATCCCACTCAGGAACTCTAAATTCAGCTGAATAATTTAAAACGGAGGCAAGCAAGCAAAGAAAATGAACCCATCTCAGGCAAAGAATCTTAAAAGGATAATTGATGCCCTATCGTTATCACTACAACAAGCATCTTATATCACAAAAGTAATACATGGCACTCCTATATTACAACCAGTTCTGTATCATTAATTACACCATAAGAAGCTTGCTTTCCTCTCCTTTACTTTCTGGCCCAGACAGCCCGGCTCTTAGTGCCTGTTCATAGCTCGACCCAATGCCCATCTCTTCCACCCATGCTAACTGGGCACCCTGTGTGTTCTTTTGTCTTCTCTCCTTCCCCTATTTCCAAACATTTTATTCTGATTAATTAATAAGATCTGTTACTTTCAAAAATGAGTTCACCAAATTCCTGAGCAAGTTTGCCAATGACACCAAGCTGTGTGGTGCAATCAACACACTGGAGGGGAGGGATGCCATCCGGAAGGACCGTGACAGGCTGGAGAGGTGGGCCCGTGTGAACCTCATGATGTTCAACAGGCCAAGTGCAACGTCCTGCATGTGGGTCGGGGCAATCCCAAGCACAGATCCAGGCTGGGCAGAGAATGGATTGAGAGCAGCCCTGAGGAGAAGGACTTGGGGGTGCTGGTGGATGAGAAGCTCAACATGAGCCGGCAATGTGTGTTCACAGCCCAGCAAGCCACCGGCATCCTGGGCTGCATCCCCAGC